>RXOD01003893.1:0-39306 GCA_005223375.1 Amoebophrya sp. AT5.2 | reverse complement strand
CGGCTGGAGATGCACCTGCTCCTCCTCCTGTCCCTGCTGTTACTGCCACTGCACCATCTGCTCTTCCTGGCAAAGGTGGAGTTGCAGGATGAGAGGGGGGGGCTTCGCCGCACGACTGCAAGGTGGAGCTCGAACAAGGATCGGCATCCACCGCGCCCGAGTCGTCGACGTTGTCGTCGTCCTCGTCCTCGACTTGGTATTGTTTCACATCCGCGACCCTCTCACGACCATCGCCGGATCTCAGAGACGGTGCCGAGCGGGCAAAGAATAAAAATGACGCTGTACTAGTAGAAGTCTTCTCCTGCTCGTCTCCTGATCCTGATGGCCGCGCTGAAGATGCTCTACTACCGCGCCATCGACCTCCTCTCGTCAGGAGATTTCCGGCCCGCGGATCATCGGGAGAAGTAGCTTTCCCCGCCTTGGCTTGGAGGGCTTCTTCAATCCCGAGAGCCGGGACATACGCTGTGTGCTGGAGCAGGAGCAAAAACAGCGTCATCCGCAACAGATCCACTTCCGGCCAGAAAAAGAGGGAATCAATTTATCTTTATCTATATATCAATTTACTCGAGAGGGTTTTTCTACCGTGTTGTGACAACACGGTCGAAAAACCCTTACGTTTGCTTCTAGCTTGAGCCAAAATCAAATACATTGCACATCCGCATGTCTGTGAGCCTCTCACGTGGGGGCAATTGTTTCGGGTCGAGCCAACGTTTTCGCAAACTTAGAGCAACCTGGGCTGAAAGAAGACTAAAAGAAAGTAGAGCACAGTCGAAAGAAGCTGAATCGAGAAAAAACTGAAACTTAATCGTGACGGAACTATACGAAGATCGTAAAATGAAAACAACTATACGAAGCCTTTTCTGCCACGGCCTTTTTTTCCTGAAAGATACAAAAAACAACGGAGGTGATCAACGATTGGTAGAGAGATCGCGACGGAAATAGTGACGATTTGCGACGGCTTGGACGGAAGTAGAAAGATCTGAAAGTTGTGAGCAGATGACAAAAATTAAAATACCTGGTGATCAAGAAACTAAACTTACGTGGGAGGCTGTGCATGCACAGCCTCCAAGGCGGCACGACGTGTCACGGCGTACTTGTGCGCCGTGTACTGCACTATACTGTCTTACACACCCCTTCGCCCCCTACACGTCGTACCACCTGCACCAGGTAAGGCCAACCCGCTCCGCGCGTCCTCCCGCTTGTCAGCTGTCACTCGCCGCACCTCCCTCCAACCGCTTCGATCGCCGCGAGGTCCGTCTCGTACTTGTCGGGGTTGAGGTACCTGGTGAAGGTGAACTGCTCCGTCGGGACCGAGACCAGCATGCGCAACCCGAGACCAGAATGAACTGAGACCAGCAGAATTTAGATAATGATAAAACAAAGAACGAACGTAGCGCAGCCACCAGGCGAGAGCGTTGACTCACGTTTACCAACTTACATCTTCGAGCTCGACTTCGAGAAGCATTCAGTTTACAATTTGTGATCAGGATAGACCTGTTCACATAAAAGCATATCTCTTCGTTTTGCCTTTTCCATGAGCTTGCTTTGTTGAGCAGCAAGCAAAAAGGTCTCGCTTACCAAGAAAAACAGTCCCTGTGTCCGCACAAGTGAAAGTGACTCCGAGTCCGGGCCACGTAAGCCTGTATCCTGATGGCTGTGCCACTCTGGCGCGGCCTGTCCGTGTGGCTATGCCACGGCAGGTACGCACGCATCGACTTTTTCGTTGCACTGCGGACAAAGTGGTCTTTGCGAGTACTCCGAATAGAAGCAGTAGTAGCAAAATGTATGCCCGCATGGCTCAACTACCACAGGTAGACCGACAATTCTCGCGGCGCCACAGATCGAACAGGACCAGTCGCCGCTGTGTCGAACCGCGGATGTTTTCAAGGGGGTGACGTGCTTTGTTCTCTGCGGCCTGGCCGAGCCTGTTTTTCCACCAGGTTGCGCATCTTCTTTGGCAGCTACACTTTCTCGCTTTTCTGTAGTTTCTGCTGCTCTCGTTGTTGTCGAATTTAGGGCTCGCGTCCCTGGCCACAGCACGCGTCCCCACCGCGCGATCAGGCCGGAATCCCGCGTGCGCACGGAGTAGGATCCTCCGTGTGACAACTCTCTCGACGTCGGCGACGCAGCAGCTACTGCCAACACCTCGGGCTGCACGTCCATGTCATCCGTACAATCATCACCAGCAGATCCTGAAGCGTCAGCGGTCGCCGCATTCCCAGCGAGCTGCGCGCATCTCCTCCCAGCTGCTGAGGCAGCCCATCGCGTCGAAGCGCGTTCCAGCGCCCCCCGCACTGTGCGGCGGCAGGCGCGCAAGTCCACCAGCGGCAGCAGCTCGAGCAGCATCGATGACGAGTGTGAGAACAGCATCATCAGACACATGTGGTCCTCTGCCATCAGTCGCTTAGCGCCCACCTGCAACGGCACAAACCGAATCTGCAACAGCCAGTGCACCAAGCTCACGTGCCGCACGCAGTTCCCCAGAAAAAGGCAGTAGTGAAAGAAGTTCACCGCCTGCCACCAGTCGACGGCCTTTGACACAAAAAGTCGACGCTGGAACTCGAGGTCTTCCGCTTCTTGCTCGTCCTCTGGACGGTCATCGGGGAGGTCATCAATTTCGGATGACCCTTTTGCGAGCAGTACGTATTCATGATCGTCTTCAGCATCGACTGCGCCCGCCATATGAGATCGCCCGGACGAGACACGCGAGCGCTTCCGCCGGTGAAATTGAGCTAATATCCGCCTCCGGACCCGGGCAATCAGTTTCGTCGCGAAATCAAAAACAGCCTCGGCAGGCGCAAGCGTGAACAGGAGGAACAACACGCGTTGTCGCGTCGTTAGGTCCAGCGAGAAATACTTTTGCTTGTAGTCGGTTGCTGGTTGTTGCTGGATCGTGGAAGCTGCTGTCCTCCCGCCTGTGCCTTTCCCCGATGAAGAGGACGAGGTTCCCAGCGTCAGCAACACATTCCGAATCCACCGCTCGCGCTCGTCCAACGCTTCACCGTTCGCATGCTTCAGATTCTGCAATCGCATCCCGGGTGTCGGCTTCCCTCTCCAAACCGTCATGAACCACAGGAAGAAATGCACTGCAATCTGCGGCAATGCGCGTTGCTCGTTTCCGCCCTGCTGCAAGATTTCGAGACCACGCTGCAGCAAGATGCGGGCAATGTTGCCTTCCATGCGCAGGCTATCTAGCTGACTCACGCGCAATGCCATGGTTTTGGGAAAAAGTGTTGACGATGACGGCCGCGGTTGTACTTGTACTACCAATTATGCCCTTGTTTGCTTAAAACTTTGTCACGCTTGCGGCGCTTGTTCGAGGTTAGTGTCGCTACTGGTAGTGCACTGTTTTCTAGGAAAAAGAATCATCGTGCTGGCGTAGATCATGAATAAAGGTAGGTGCTTTCGATGTCGTTATCCGATAACCAATATCGCTACGAAATTCATCCTTGGCCAAAAAAGATGAACTTAGATCGTCTCACGAAGAGAAGGCGAACGCACGCGGAAAAAAATCGGGGGAAACAAACTGAAACTTTGTCTTAGTCTATGGGGTAGAGCTAGAGTGCAGAGATCAGCGTGACGGCAGTACTGACGGCAGTACCAGAATGCAGGCAAACATCACGAACTCGAACATCGCTGCCAATTTTTTTACAGGCCTCTGCCTTTCTCGCTCTTTTCTTTGCTCCTTTTGCCCGTCTTTCTTGGTTCTGATTTTTTCCAGCTCCTCGGTTCGTTCGGGCATTTCGAGTTCCTGCTTCTTGCGACAAAGAAAGGTCATTGCAATTCTTTTGTGCTCTTCTGGCTATAGTTGCGTTTAGATTCCTGGTGGTAGTTTGAAATGGTGATGTTCTCAAAAATGTCCCCATATTATAACACTGTCGTTTGCCCACTAACTGTCGTGGTACGACTTCGTCGTGTGACACGCAAGGAAGCGCCACAGTACGCTTGGGCTCGTAGTAAAGGAAAGAAAGGTTACGTTCTTGCACCGTCCCGAAAAAAGAATAGCTCAAGAAGGTGCAGCTGGAGCTAAAGAGAGATCTGGTACTCAGTCGCATCTATTGCTAAGTCATTGATTGGCCACGTCTTCTCCGTAGAAGTTAGTTAGTGAGTTACCGCCCCTGAAAGGAGTCTTTCTTCGCCGGAAGTATCATGCATTATTTTGGCTTTGGAGGCATATTTTTGTTGCAGGTGCAGCAATGTGCGAATAAGGTACGACTAAGACCTGCACTCGCACATCGATCGTGAATCTAGTTCTTGCTGCGAACATGCAAGTAGTCGTAGCTCTACGTCTGCCTTGCACAATCGCGATTCATTTCGTCTCTTCCGTGCGCGTCGTGCGTGACGGCACTACAACTACAACCTGGTATAGGTTTTTATTCGAAGCCAAAGGATGCGAAGTGCGCGACGTGTCGTCTTCTTGCTACTTTTTGAAATGTGCAATTTTCGTGTCCCCTGTTCCTCTATTCGCGCTGCGGCAATACCTCTTGCCCAAGGAAGTAAGCAATCCGGCCACTGGGCCCGAGCGAGCTTGGACATGGACACTCCACCCAGGATTTGCAACGAGGACCCAAGTCGCATTAATTGCTTCTGAAACGCTTCTGAATTTTCTTGCGTCTGCCGATCAAATCCAGGCACCATCCGTTACTTCCTTCCAACGCCCGCCACAGACGAGGAGAGGTGTGCAAACAGGCTCGCGAAGCTGTTTGGCATCGTGCTCGAAGCCGGTTTTTCTTGTGCTGTTTGGCCCTTCGCAGCCGGTCCTGTTCGGTCGTTCTTCAGCAACTGCGTGTCGAAACTCGTTGCCGGCGCTAGCGGCTGCATCAGATTCTGCTTTTGGAAAGCTGCTGGAGGTTCGCAGCATACTGAGGACTCGCAGCTCTGGGATCCTTCGTTCTGTGATGACGCGCATGTAGGCGGGTAACAGGTGGATCGCGAGAAATCGTCCAGGTTTTCTTGATAATCTGCTGAAAGTTTGTCTTCGATTTTCGCCACAGCAGGGCGACCACTTGTGGCGCAGGTGCTCGCGGTTGACGTCGATGTGCCATTTGCGTTTGCAACGGGGCGAAAGTTGTGATGCTGTCCCCGGGCTGCCGCTCCTAATTTCGCGAAGTGTCCAGTTAAGTTTGTCTGCTCCTGCGTTCTCGCAAAGTTCGCGTTTTGGTGGTCAATGTAGCGCGCCGCGCGCGCCGGGGGCCGGGTCGGCGGACGGAACACAGGTGCCGGTGGCTGCTGTGTGCTCTTGGCTCGTTCGGACAGGCGCACTCGCTTGCGCGCCGACTCCACGACGCTCGAAACAGGGACCGACGACAACGGCACGTCATCCTCCAAGACCCTTTTTTTGCCTTGGTGTGCGCTGGTGCTGGTGCTCGGACTTGCGGCGCTTGATCTCCTTTCAGTCGCAGCCATGGACTCGAGCGGGTTGGGAACGCCGCGAGGCAGCGGGATGTCGCGGTCGGCTACCACGTCCAAAATCCACCGCCTGGAAAAGCATATCGTTTTGTTGGAGGAGCTGGAATATCCAGCGAGAATGAGGCGACATCCAGCGTTTTTAAACAACTTGATGAAGCTGAATCGCTTTCGCTGCACTGCCTGGAATTTTCCGTTTGACTGCCACACATTTTTGACTTACTCAAGTAGACTCCTACACACTACCTAATCTGGGCAATGCGGTCGTGGTCGGTCGGGAGCTCGCGCAGCGCCAAGTCGTAAGCCTCAAACGCACTTGCGTTTATCGGGGATTGCGTCCGCGCCGGCGGCTCATCCACCAACCTGAAATGAAGCTGAATGAGGTCGTGCTGTCGCTGTGTCAGCGGCAACAAGAGAGAAATCTGTCTATCATCTCAACAGAGATCTTCCACATAAAAATGATGATAAATTGACTGATGGTTTACCATGAGTGGGCCAGCGCATCCTCGGCCGACCAGCGTTTTGCTGGATCGTACGCGAGGGATTTGAGACAGATGTCCACGATCGCTTCCTCGTGGCTACCCGCCCGGGTCTTCAGCATGCGCCACCGGTTCTCGCACCACTTTTCGATTGCCGGTTTTTTGCTCTTTTCTCGCACGTCTGCCTCCACTTTTTCGTACGCATTTCCATGCACGTCCTTTCCGGCTAGCCCGTACAGCCGCGCCCGGTGCTCGAGCGTGCCCGCAATCGACATTGGAATCAGGCTGTGCTCATGGGAAAGCGCTACCAGCTCAAACCTGTGTGTTCGGAGGAGGCACATCCAACTTGGAATGTTTGTTTCGTTGCTGATGTTGCGCGACAATACATCATGAAAACAAATTTTATTCCAGTTTAGTACAGCACGCATCCGAATCCGAAAACGTCGACTCCTCCGTCGTAGTCTTCGGCGCCCTGCAGCTGTTCAGGTGCGAGGTAGCACCTGGTTCCCACACCCCGTTTCGTGGTCATGCGATTGACAGTCGAACGCGCCATGCCAAAATCCGCAAGCACGGCCTCGCGCGTCCGCCGGTCGAAAAAAATGTTCTCTCGCTTCACGTCCCTGTGCAGAACCTGGTGTTTGTGCATGTGCGCCAGCGCCCGTAGCAACCCACTGCAGATCCGTCGGACCATCGAGATTTCGTTGATGGCGAACTCGTCCAGCGAGCCCGGCTGATAGCACGGCATCACGAGGTAGATGTAGTTGTAGTCATCGTACGGGGCGTTCCTGGGCGAGAGAAACCCGCTCGAGCTCGAGGAGCTAGACGAAGAAACCGAAGCAGGGTGTTGCGCGCCAGGACTCCGAGAGGCGTCCGAGTACAATTGTAGGAGCGGCGACACGTTGCGGTGCGGCAGATACTTCAGGAAATGAACCTTTTGATGATAGATAAGTTTTCCTGCTCCTATGTATTCCGTATACAATTCTATTGAAACGACCTTTGATCAAACGACGCGGAAACCTTCACATCGTCCCTAACCCTAAACCAAGTAAACTATGGAAAATAAAATGCGCATACCTCCCGTAGCAGGCGCAACGTGTCTTCCCAGTCGTCTTCCTTCTTCGTGATTTTCACCCGCTTCACCGCGACCGTCTCGTGACCGTCCGCCACGGCTGGATTCACCACTCGGCACTTCGCGACCGTCCCGAATCCCCCCTCAGCTAAGAATTCTGGGTCGCTTAAATTCGGAGGCAGCTGGAACATCTGCAGGTAGGCTTCAGATAAAGAAACATACATCGTCTTCGTCGAGGTCGACAAAGAAATCGGGGAGGGGCATCGCATATTTTAAAGGCAACAGCATCACCAGCAAGACTTCTGAGTAAGTACCCCGTGCTTCTTGAGGTCGTAGTCGGTCATGTGGCGGGGTTCGAGCGTCTCCGGACAGAGCAGCCCCTTATCCATGACCTTCTGCAGCACGGTGCGCACCGTTTTCTCGTCCAGGTTCATTTCGCTGAGACCTGGCGTTCGAGTTAGCAGCAGCGATCGAAGCTCTGAAGCATCAACGACATCGTGCTGCGTACAAAAACGCTTTGCCGCGGCTGTATCAACTATACGGTGCTGCGAAGCGCCAGTCCGACTGGACGATGCAGGC
The DNA here is from genome assembly GCA_005223375.1 of Amoebophrya sp. AT5.2. Taxonomy (NCBI): domain Eukaryota; class Dinophyceae; order Syndiniales; family Amoebophryaceae; genus Amoebophrya; species Amoebophrya sp. AT5.2. The sequence goes on along the minus strand of RXOD01003893.1, from coordinate 31,773 downwards.
TGTGTTGGCGGCGGGGGCAGTTGCGTCGCTTTGTAGCTCATCTTTTCGTGCTGCGTGAACACGTCAGACACCACGCTTGCTTCCGTAACAGAGTCGTTGGCTCAGCCGCGAGCTTGCTCGTCCGTGCAGAGAAAGGTAAATCTCGTTAGGCCGATGTCCGAAGACCAAGGCCAAGGGGAACCACGGCGCAGGACGATAGTGGTATCGGATGTTCCGCTTGTTCTGGTTCTCCGGGGGGCCATATAGTCTTGCACGAACTGTGTGAAAAACGAAAGTGAGCTTAATGTACTTACACAGTCAGCCGATCGGGCCGACGTCGCCCACGCAACGTAAATCAAGGTAGTGTAGAACCCCGGAGGCCGTACGTAGTATCTATACGAGGTTCAAAATTCAAGCTCGCTCGTCCTACAAATTGAGATTTTTTTTAACCGTGATTTGATGACTGCGGCCGCATTCATCTGCATAAGCACGGTGGGGCGGGGGCAGCAGCCGCTACTGAAGTTAGTAGACGAATCAAGCACGCAGATAATCTAGCACGCGCTCCTCGGGTGCTGCCGATACAACTGACAGCAAACGCGGGTCACACGCTTCTGGCCGAAATACATGTGTGCTTTCGAGTGTTAATTGGTAAAAAAATCCACCCAACCAATTTATAGCTTTGGTTGAAACTGAGTCGAGCGACTGCACCTCCCACTATGCAGAACTGTAGCTCGCTAAGGATGAATGCAGCACGTATCCGGCTTCAATAAGTTTACTTTGAGAAACAAGTACAAGGGCGAAAGACAAACTTCGTAGTCGTACGGCAGTGCTGAACCGCCCCAACGTGTGGGTCTGCAAGTGCGACAATAGACCGCTACAAGCGACTCTTGCTGTCATCGGGGACGGGATTGGAGCGAAACTGCAGCATCACCACGGCGTGCAACTCGTTTCGATTTGAAGCGTTTTGTTGATCGATTATCTGCTCGTCGACAACTCGAAATCATCCACATTTCGATCGTCAATAGCAGCCTGATAAAGACAGCACAAAAACTTTCTCACGATTACATGCGCTTCAACTTCTGTGTACTGACACGGATTTTTGCCATTTGGATTGCGACTCTACAGCCCTCGTTCGCAGCTGTGTTCGTCGATCTTGCCCGCCGGCTTAACGTCGAATCCTAGCCCGACGCGCTCAAAAGCCATGCTGTTCCAGAAAACAAAGAACAGTTTCAGGTACACTTCGTTCGGGAGTGGACAAATCAAACCGCGAACCGGTCCCCCAATTGTTGTGATTTGACGTCGCATATACCACAAGCTCTGCGTGCAGTGCGACAGGGACAGCGAGGCCTGTAATATGCCTTGCTCAATGCAACTATCAGGCCCACGCCCGGCCGTGCTCGCCCCATCGTCTTCGGCGGAGCGAAAGGGGACTCCTGCTGCAGGCCGCGCGATGCAAAAATCGCACCCACACGACTTGGCTGTACATGTGCGTAGCGAGTTATGGGGGCTACGGCAAGGGCTATGTGGTCCGCAGGCGTGCTAAGAGGTTTTTTTCGGTGGAGTGCAGGTTTGTTCTTTGCAGGCTCTCGTCGAAGCGCACGTCGTCCGAGATGCAGGGCGCCAGCCCTCCCTGATTCGACACGCACGACTCGGGCAGAATGGTGGAAGGGGGAGTGGCACTGGCAGTGCGCGGCGCGGGACTGCCACTAGAACTTCTGGCTCCAGAGCCGCTCGCTCCTGCCGCCTCCACGAGCATCAGGGCGGCGTTCACCACTGGAATTGCGCCAATCCGCCCCTCCCGCACGAGTCGCGACCGCAGTGGGTCAGGCCGCTCCGCCATCGACGGCGCCACAAAATGGAGTACCGCAACTAGCTCCTTTGACGGCGCCTGCGGTTCCGGTTCCCGCCCACTCGCCACACTACCCATACTACGCCGCGGCCGTTTTCTGTTCGCCCCCACCCGCAGCTGCTGCCAGAAGCTCGTTCGCAAAAAGTCCGCCCAAGCAGGTACACCGATCGTTCCTCCGCTGTGCAGGTGTTGACTGCTGGCTGCTTCCGTGCCGCAGATGGCGTGCCTATCGATTTTTACCAGTTCCGCAGTTTTCGCGTCCGTCGTCTGGATAACCGGATTCAGAAAACCCGCACCGAAAATGAGCTCGCTCCAAATGCATCGCCGGTAGTCCATCGACGGCCACACGTGCTCGAGCAAAAAACTGTGCGGGATCTCTCTGTCGGGGATCAGCCGGAAACTCTGGTTCAGCCTCCGCTTTCGCTCCACTCGGACGCTCTTCGCGCCGGCACCGTCGTTCATCGCCTCTCTCGAAAAAAGCCAGTGCCCGAAGAAGCTGTAAAAAAGGCGCTCTAAATCGTGCGGCACTTCCGACATCCTTGTCCGCTGGTTTTCGACGCCCATCGTCGGGCACATCTGGCCCGCGTGCGACGATACGGTCACGGTGAGCAGTTCGTTGCGACCGCTATCGCTCGCGAACTTCTCGAGTTGTTTCTGCAACGCCGCTTCTTTCAAGTACACGCGCACGTAGTTGTCCCTGCCTGGTGTTTCGCGTCCTACGCCCAGCAGGAATCCCGCATGGGGACCAGCAGCCGCGGTCTCCTCCGCGGGGTAGTGCGGGAACAGAGCTGTCTTAATCAGCACGTCAACGTTTTCGTCTTTGAGGTAGGCCCACTCCCACTCCGACGCCGCATGCTCCGACTGCTCCTCGGCAGATGACCTGCTTTCTCCGATTTTTTCCACCTGTCCACCAACGCCTTCCCCATCGAACACGAAGCAGCGCAACTTCGTGAAATCTGGCCTCAGAATCTTGCTCTGCGTCCGCTCGCACAGCTCCTGCGACGGCGCCCCGAGGTACACGATTTTGGCTCGGCCCCATTCCGACAGCCACTTCGCGGTATGGAAACCGACACCCGAGACCGCGTTCGTGATCAGTACCGTTTTTCCCGAGAACTTGTCGCTTTTCCCCGTCGCTTCATACTGTTTCAGAAATGCCTCCTCCAGCGGCGCGTCGAGCAGGATGCCCCCTCCAAACGTCAGCACCAGGGGGAGCAGAACCAGCGTCCAGAACAGCGTCGTGGTCCAAAACTCCAGGTTGAAGAAAACTGCGATACATTCGGCGTACCTGCTGTCCGCGTCTGCATCTGGCTTATAGTTCGACGCGCTGCTCGCCGGCCTGGTCGGTCCCTTTCTGCGTCGCTCCGCTGCCGCCATGAGTGCGTTTTTCCGGCGCGCCGCCAAGCTTCGATACGCGCGAAACGCGAAAAGCAGGGCTACCGCATTCACCACGCCCACGCAGTTCCACAGGCACTCGCGGGTGCCAAGCGCGCCTCCGTGCGGGGAATCGAGATACACCCAGTGCTGCATGATCGCCACGTAGTAGTCGGAGCCGCGGAAAAACGCAAATAAACCCCACGGTAGAGTAAGTAGCGTCAGATGGCCCACCGCGTAAAACAAAATGGAGGCAAGCTCCCGGTCGCACAACCAGCAGCCGTATATCGCCGCGAGGGGAAAAAACAACGCAACCAGCATGAAATCATGGAACCCGAATAGATCCAAATACGTGAAGCCCGTTTCGACGAAGTAACTCGTCGCTGTCGACGCGTAGTTCAGGAATGCAGCAAGGAGACCGTCGTCGGTTAGTGCCGTGGGTACCGCCGACGACGTCACCGCGGAATCAGACTCACTGCCAGTCGCGGACATTCTTCGACCTTCTTCGTGTTCGTGTCGCGCGTCCGCTTTCCCTCCTGCCCCTGGCTTCTACTAAGAAAACTTCTCTCCGGTAGTTCCTTACACGCTCTGCACACCGATCAAAATCGAAAATGAAAAAGAAAACCTACTGCACTCTATATCTGGAGACGCGTTGAACGCTGCGCGGGCGCACAAGCGGAATCGGTTCCCGCAGGGGCAGGTAGATGAAGCTGGCAAGTTAGGAAACATAACACAAAGCGCGAAGCGCGTCCGGGGCTGAAAAACCGTGACAAAGGTGCTGCCGTGTCCGTGAGACCAGAGTGCGACGCTGGACCTTACTACGAAGCGAGTCGCCAAGACAGCAAGTTTGCCGGCACGACGAGCCACACTTTTGCGAGAAGCCTGCCAGCGCGCCACGATTTCGCACAGCGAAGACCGGCTCGGCTCAAACTAGCCTGTGCGGAACAACTGTAACGCAGCTGCTTTGCATCGATGCGCATGAGGCTTCCGGTTGATCCGCCAAACGTCGCTCTCTTGATGAAGAATGAAACCAGGTTCGGTGCGTTTTTTGTAAAACGTTGTGTCGCCGTTTCAAAGCGCAAATCAATCTTAGATTGCAGTTCTCAAGATACGAGGGCGCTTCCCAAGCCAGCCCGGTCATCAGATGCAACCTCTCTCGACTTTCTCACATCGACAGCCCAAGTTGCAGCTTAATGTTTTGCACCACGCTGAGGGCGGTTATTTCGCCGTTGAGCAAGCGCGGAATCCAAGCATGTGCAGCGAATGCTCCCGGCCCAGCCGCCGCCGATACCATGTCAACATCGCCGTGACCATCTTCTAGAAACTCCTCGTCTCCGCCAAACCGGATCGGCTGCAGCATCCCTTCAGCACCGAGGGATGGGGATCCACCACCCGCCCCTAGCAACTCGCAGGCCATCTCCACGACTTCGTAGTCCACCACCTGTGCCGGGGCCGTGCTGGTGCTTGCCGTTTCGGTCATCCGGAAACGCAGCGCGACGAGCGGCACCAGATGTGGTGGTGGTGCGGCTGCGCTGCCCGGTCCCGCGCCATCGACTTCGCCCCCTGATTCCTGCTCGCCTCCGTCCACCCCCGGCACTGCCTGGGGCTGCAAAATGGTGACTACAACCATCGGCGTTTTCAGCAACACCTGCTCTCGCCTTTCCGTCGGAATCTGGCTTTGTACGACCAAGTGATCGTAGCTGCACTGGACGACATGTTCGTACCCGTGCAATTCCAGATGGCTGAACTTCTCCCAAACGGATTCCAGCGGGTCCGGCAAGATGGGCGCCGCGGCCTGTCGCCGCTTCAAAGTGACACTGGAACTTCCCACCTGGCCTTGTGCTGCTGCAGAGGTGGAGGAAGAGTTGGCCTTGTTCAGTTGCGCTTGTGCCGCGGAGGATGGGGCCGAGGCCTTCGCAGTGGCGCCCGCAGGGCCGGCGGGCTTCGCAGCAGCACGCGTCGACAAAATTCTGCGGGCACTTGAAAGCAGGTCAGAGACCTCTTTGGCCTTGCCCGTGCCGCCCTCCTTGAGGCGGGACAGCAGCGAGGCGAGCTTCGCGCGCGCTTCCTGGTATTTTATTTCGTCGTATAATTGATTATTTTCCGTCCTGTATCCACGGTGGGATGATGTTTTCGAGTTTCAAAATTGAAAACCAATCGTCAAAATCCACGGCGCGGGACGACAACGATAGAATCTCAAATTCAAAACAGAACTGGTAAGAGTAAGTACTCTCTTTTCGCGCAGTTCGCCTTCCAGTCTGCTCCTCTCCGAATGCTCCGTCGCTAGGTGGTGCAGCCGATAAAGTGTAGAGTCCTTTGCAACACCTCTCGCGATGAGTTCTTTGCGCTGCGGCCACTGCTCTTCCGGGATCAGATCGAGCTGGATGTCGCTTTCTTTAGAGCTACGGAAAGTGCATATTTAAAAGACATATTTCAAAACCAATCCTCGCGCTCTCCCGGTTAGCTGCACAAACCAGCCGCGCGCCGCTGGATTGCGCTCCAACAACGCGCAAACACGCACGCCCATCTTTTCTGGAGAGAACTCGCCGGATTATTACAAAGTATGCTTTTGAAATATGGACTGCATGCCGCCGCCAGATGGGCCGCGGGAGTCTGTCGAGATGCTGCGAAGCGACCTGCGACTGTGATGGAGTTCCTCCTCCGGCGTTGAGCGATCTGGCAACACGGCGACAGCTTTCAAGCATCGGCATTATCGCCAACCTGAAGCAGTCGCGCGCGGCTGCCATGCCACAGCCTAAGCACTTCGCAGACGGACTGCCACCAAGCGACCGCCCTAGACCACGGTCGCGGCCATGTGCCATCGCGTCCCTTCAATTCATATTTCGTCGCATATGTCAAGCGCGCTGGTCGCATACGAGAACGCAGATACCTCTGCAAAGTACCCCAACAAAGTACCTCAACAAAGTACCTAAAAACGAGGCTTTTTTCGATTCTTTAATATGCTTTGAAATATGCATTAGCTACTTTTGGAAAGTTGCACGCCCATCTAGGCACGCCGGGCATGCCTAGATGGGCGCGCAACTTTCCAAAAGTAGCTAATGCATATTTCAGAGCCATATTAGAACCCTCAAAGTACCCCAACAAGGTACCTACGCAAGCTACCTCGACAGACTACCCAAACAAGTGGACTCCGGCACTTATTTCGTATGTAGTATGCGTCTTGAAATATGCATTCATGCACACAATCACGCGGCGGACGGGCCTCGGACTGCTGTGCCTGTGACGAGACAACTTCGCGACTCTGAACCACCAGCGTGGCGGTCGCGTCGGCGGAAAAGGGCCACCGCTGCGCGGGCCCATGGAGTCACATCAGCCCAAGTGCTTCCCCTCTTCAGACTCCTGCGAGACCCTTGGACGCGGCGACCACCAAGCGCTTCAGATGACAACTAGCTAGATGGGCCACGCTGCCGACCGAGCCATACCGACGCACGCGACCAGCTTCCACGAAGAGCCCTCGCCGACAGGTCATGCTGGAGGGCAGCTCGTGGCCACTTCCAACACGACGACCCCAACGCCCGCCGCTTTCTCGTATGCTGACACTTGCCGAAAAAGTTAGCAAAAATTTTGAAAATTCCGGCTTCTAATATGCTTTTCACATATGCATTTTCCGTAGCCTTAATTTCTGGGACTCCGGCGTGCAGCGCTTGCTGCAAAAACTGGCCCTCCTCGAAGGCGTCGTTCAGGTGCTGGGAGTGTTTCGATTACATCGCGTTTAATCTTCATATTTCTTGCATGGGAGCGGGGAGATGGACTGATTCATTGAAAACAACGCGCAGGAAGCCGCACAGCAAAGAAGTTATAAATATTTAACTACCTTCCTCTGGAACTTTCGCACTGGGTTTCGTTTCTGCAGCTGTTTTCGAAAGCCGTCGATGCTGAACCTCATTTCTGCGTTCGCGTCGCGCAGTTGGCACAGTTGAAACATGGTTTGGTACGCTTTTTTCGCCTTCTCGGGGTCGATGTCGAGCTCCGCGTCCTCAGCCGCTTCGCCAGCAGCAGATCCATCAGGGGGTGAAGTAGTGTCACCGTTCGCATGCGATGCGGCGTCGCGGTTCCCCGCCCCTGCGAATCCGTCCGCACCCGTTGCGCCTTTTGTGGACATGGCCACAACGTCGGCAAGGAAGTCCCGCAGAGTAGCGGAGGCGGCCTGTGCATTGCCCAGCGCCTCATCAAACGCAAGCCCGATCTGCTCGTCCGCAACGGCTCGTGTTGCAGCAGGCATGGTAATCCGATGGTGCTCGTCCGATGCTCGTGGTCGTGGTAGCTGTCGTGGCTCTAGTAAAATCTAAATCAATGTATCAATCTTAAATCTTATGTGATGCTAGTAGAGCTAGAGACGTCGGAATGAGTCAGTGGCAGTGGAGCTTCCTCGAAACTTGTTTTTTCTAGTCGCACTTGATGTCGCCTGTACAAGAAAGGTGTGTCGCCGTGGTAGACTGGTAGATTCGGAAAGAAAATGAGTTTAGCGGTTTTAGACACGGCCCAATGAGGCTCTGAAGGCTGCTGCGAGTGGGATTTAGTGCAGTGGCCAGAATGTCAAGGAACGCGGAGGTCAGAAACAGGATCTTGGCTGGATTAGTTACGAAAGAGAAACACGACACGGACGGAGAAGGACCACCGGCTTGTTTTGCGACCACAGGTGTGATTTATCAATTAAATTCGCTGGTGTGGCTGCTGGATCGATGAAGAAAAAAGCGCGATCGTTAAAAGTTTCCGAACAGCGTCAACTCTGTGAAAGTTAGGGAGGGTGAGGCGCTCCGCGCACAGTGAGTCACACCAGGCTCTCCGGATGGATTTCGTTTCGCACTACTTCTGTGATTATGTCGAAAGTGCAAGAGTATTCAGAGCATGCGACACGTGCTCGACACGTGCCACACGGGGCTATTTCCTGGGCGGAAATCATGAATGTGTAGAAATTATGATTTGCACTTTTGCGAACAGGATTTACGTCTATGATGAATGTATAAGTACTTGTTACTCTCCTTGAAAGCATCGTGATCGCGATCCCCTTGATACAGAGAGAGACATACTGAATTAAGAGATTGGCCAGAAGTAGCAGCATACCGTTTTTACCACTATCGTTACCGAGGAGAAAAGAAAGGTACTGCATGCGAGTTCATCACCTTCTGGCCACCCGGGCTGAAGATCCCATACTCGACGACGAGCTTCGCGCCGAGAGTTTGGGGACCGGTTCCGCTATGGTGATCTGCGTCATGGCTGTGCCGTCTTCGTTGGGTTTCCGCTCGACCCGTGGCCGCAGCGCACGCGGCACGCTGTTGCTCCGAAGTTCCTTCGACTGCCCTACTTCCGTAAACCGTACTTTGCGCCACTCTTGCCTGTTTTGTTTCCGAGTCAATCTGCTTCAACAAAATTTGTGGTTCTACATTTACATCTTCATTCTCCACCAAGAAGCCAAACCCTTGTTGTGTCTAGCTACGTGCAGCTTACGGTGATTGCAGTAGAGACCTCAGCCATCGCTCGAAGACGAGCTGATAAAATGACCGTAAAGTGTAAAAAGTACTCGTTTGTGTAGCATCCTTCTGCTTTCTGTATTTTTTGTAGGTGTGCCAGCCGCTCGTACTGTCGGTTGTGGTGGTTCAAAACACCGCCCTGCCAAGACGGCTGCCCGGCGCAGCGGATGGCCCCCTTCAGCTGCTCCGCGTGGGCCAGGCGCCAGCGGACGGCGTCATTGTAGCCGTAGATGTCCCGGTACTCGGTGGAAACTGCGCCCGGCCGATACTTCGCGGAGTAGTCCAGCACGCGCATGGGGCAACCGTCGACAGCGGACGTGACGGTCATGAATTCCTTGGCGCAAGGGTGCGCAGCGTGGGGACGCATCTCCGCTTTGTTCACCTCGCGACGCAGTTGCAGCATCTGCTGAGGGCTCTGCCCACACATGTAGGGAAGGTCGGCCATTGTTATTGGGTTTCAGGCGGGAAAAGGAAAGCGCCAAGTGAAGTTTGAGTCTGTGCGCAATGTTGTGGGCCCACCAGCAGGCAGCAGATATATGAGGCCTCCAGAAGAAGAGGAAGACGATAATGTACGACTATGAGGGGGGAAAAAGTACGGCTACGGTCCGAGCCGACCTGATAAGTATACATGAAGTCGATGGAAAAACAGAGGGCGGATTCACGATTTTAGCCAACGGCCACGACATGACATCAAAGTCTGCTAAATAACGACGCTGGCCTAAAGCTAAACGCTATGTACTTTAACCGATTTTTCGCACGACAGGACGCACGCACAGAGAAACGAAAACGATGGATCTGGTTCGTTTGGACCAGCTACTTACGCACCGACCTGACTCTGAAAGAAACGAGCACGACCGATAGTCAACATCCACATGTGACAGAGAACCAAGTGGTTTTGGTGGCGATCATGTTCACGTACAAGGAAGTCGATGCAACCCGTCACAGTGCCGAAGCCCGACTCCAAGCCGTACCCGTAGCCAAAGCCGATGCGTCCATCCTAGTACTTCCGCCCATAACACTTCGATGCATGCCGCGGTCAACCCGTGGCCCAAGCGGCATGATCCATCACGCCCGCTCCACGGCCGAAGAGGTTTATGTCCGATTCAGCTCTCATCAAAAATCAAAGTGAATTTAAAAATGCTGACACGTTGGCAACGTTACAAAAATAACCGCAAAACAATCGAGTAGGCATATGCAAATCGACGACGATAGCGCCGCGGGAAAATGAATCAATTAGCGCCAGGCCACGCGCAGGCAGCTAGGTCTCTCCGGCAAGAAAATGGAAGCGCATGTTTGCACTTGTGTGATACAGTATGCTTTTTTTGAAACAGTGCTACGATCATCATGCTCCGGTCCATCTAACGGCAGGGGCGGCACGCGCGCGTTCCTGGGGCAGCGGCCATGACAAAAAAAGAATCTAACATCCCCCCTAGCGTTTGACTGAAGAGGAAACAGCCGGAAGGGCTGGACCAGCGAGGACCACGTTTGCACTTGTATGATACTATACTTACAGTTGTATACAAAAACGTGGAAAAGGGAGCTCATACACACTGACTTTATATTGGACATGTAACGCGTAGTTTGCTTCCTTTCTATGTATCTACCATTACTTTCATCGAATTAGCCCCGATAAACGAATCGTGGTGCATTGCTTCTAGCCGTCTACGGCTATGCACCAAAGTTGACGCGGCCGACTGGCGAAAGCAGCGTCGACTTCGTCATAGACGCACGCCGAATCGGCGCGTCCTCGGTGATGTTGAGTTTTAGGAAAATTTATTCTAGGTATCAGGGGCGTAAGCTCCCCCGATGAGAAACCGAAACGCCGATCATTCAGTTTCAGTTTAAACTTTGAAGATCACGTCAAGCACTACTTAGCCATGACCAAAGCAGCTTTGATCAACTTCGATAGACGAATATGAACGCGAACTTTCAAATTGCAAGAGGGCAGCACTTGCACTCAGAACCCCTTCTCCGTGACTCCCGCACCCATGATCGCAGTAGAGTTCTGACCTGCGGTGACCGCGCCGATCTGGGCATCCACCAGCTCGGATCCGGACCACTTCTGATGCGTTAGCGTCGACACTTGCTCTTTGCGCTCGGCACGCTGAATCTGGGTCACCTGTTTGAAAGAGAAAGGCGCAGTACGACTAGTAAGACAGTTCTGGGAATAGATACAAAGTCGTAGCAAGAGACAGTCCGAATGCTCATCAGTACGTAAGCCAGCATTTCGTCGTTTTTGTAGGCGCGTGCGAAGCGGGTGATGCCGAGAGCGTCGGAGTGGAAACCAGCCAGCGTGATGAACTGCCAACAGTAGCCCATACGCGCGAGAGCGGTGATGTAGGTGCGCATTTCCTCATCAGACAACCCGCTCGCGTCCCAATTGAACGACGGCGACTGGTTGTACGCCAGCATCAAATTCGGCAGCGTAGCCAGTGTGTCCTTCGCGAAATCCTTCGCCTGCTGCACACCTGGGAATGAATTTTGTTCGTTCTTTGGTTGTTGGCTTCAGATTCCTGAAAATGAAGAAAGATCCCGATCCTGCTACGAGTACACCGAGGTGGAAAAGAGATCCTCTTGCAGAAATACCTGGCTTCGCGGTTTCCATCCAGACGATGTCGGCAACCTTCCCGAAGGCCTTGGCACGCTGCGAACACATTTTGGTCCCTCCTTTCACCTGGTAAAAGCCCTCGACCACACGTGGCGCTTCCCAGTCGAAGTAGGGGTTGCCGGCGCCGAGTTTCGACGCGAGCTTCTTCATTTCAGGCAGCCCACCCACGTCATAGCACTCTGCGTGCCACTTCTGCAGCGCATCACCGCTTAATTTTTCCGCAATCAGCTCCACGTACGTCTTGGAGCCCGCACGGGCTTTCCACGTCTCGGACGTGCCCTTGGCAGTCGCCTCGCGGAGAGTTTCGACACCCTCCTTGGTGGCACCTGGTAGATGAAGGTTGGGGCTTGGATGTTGTACGAAACGGCTATGGAAACATCGAATCTACTGGCGAAAAAGGAAAGCCAGCAAATCCCTGGGGGACTGAGCCTTCAATTGATCACGTACCCAAGATGAACGGGTGATCTCTCGGGTCGACGTTTGAGTCCAGCAGCGTCGCGGCGTCTGCGTCTGTCCGCGCTACGATGAGTAGCGGTGACTGCATCACGTCTGCCTGCAACCGCGCCGCCACCACCCGTTGACAGTGTTCCATGGTCGGCACCAGCACTTTTCCGCCCATGTGGCCGCACTTCTTCGTTCCCGGCTTCTGGTCCTCCAAGTGAATCCCGGCCGCGCCGTTTTCCACGAACATCTTCGTCAGCTTCATCACCGCCGTTAGCCCGCCGTGTCCCGTGTCCGCGTCCGCGATGATTGGCAGCAGGTAATCCACCGCCGGGTTCTTCGCTCGCCAGTCCGCCGACTGCCGCATGCGGAACTCGAACTGCTTCCGGTCGTGAAACTGCTGGGCCTTGAACAGCTGGTCCACCTTGTTCGGCACGGTGTCCATGGGGTAATCAGCGAGATCCGGGCCCGGTTCGTTCGACGTGCTCGCGGTGGACGAGGACTGCCACCCGGACACGTAGACCGACTGCAAACCCGCCTCGGCCATCTGCACGACCTGAACTGGGTCCAGCGCGCCGAAGGTGTGGCTCGCCTTGCCGTTCGTGCGCTTCTCGCGGAGAAGCCGGTACAGCTTCTTCGCCTGGACCGCCGACGGGTACGTCGGCAGCTCCTCCCTCGAGCCCTGGAAGCGTGCAACGTCGGCAGCGGAGTAGGGGCGGAAGACGTACTGGAACCGCTCCGAGGCCATGAAAGACTTGTTCCCCTGCTCGCGCTTCTGGAAGAAGGCGCGCTCCGCGTCGGCAGCCTTGGACGGACCCGGAACGGGCGCCACCTGCTCCGCGATCACGTTCACACGGGCCGCCATTATTTTCAAAAACCGTTACAACGACAAGAACTTCGAGTTTCGATATTTATGATTAAGCTTGAATTTATTCGCACACTGTCACTGACTTGCAACACTAGCTAATACTACGGACTCGCGACACTAATACGGCGCGAAATGCCGGTTGCGGGTTTTTACGTGCAGACAGTGGTGGTTCTGGTGCGAAAGATTCGATGATGTTCGTTGTTGGGGACTGACGCTTTCCAAAAATCTTCCTGCTCTCTCAAAGACCGATGCTCTGCTGGTTGTGAAAAGCACGATGTCATACAGACGATGTCATACAGACGATGTCATACAGACGATGTCAAACGATGCCTTATCTCTTCCCGATGTCTTACAGACGATGTCACAGTAAGCTCGCGTCAGCAAACTCGGCTGTCTCAGTCTCGGTGTCTCGTGCCGTCACGATGGGTATACGAAGACGCCTCATGACAAAACCTGCTTCCGCAAGAGACGGCCGCCTTCACGGGTCCGCATCTTTTTTTTTCTCGAGTGCTTTTATCTTGATGACGTTGGTTCTGCTTCTGACTCTGATTCTGCTAGAGCTGCTTCTGTTCATAACCTTTTCCGTAAGGCTGGGCATCACCTAGAGCCCAAATGCTTGTAACAACTTGTTTCAGTTCTGTACCGCACACTGAATAACGTGGCATCTTCAAACAAACTCAAACCCTAACCGTATCATCTATCGGTCACGAATGCCAAAATCCATCTTCTTGTCCTTTTTTGTACAGCCCGATTGATCGAAATAAATTTCATCCAGCCTACGTTCGAAAAATCTGAGAACGAAAAGTATAGGTCATTCTTTTATCTTTTTGCTCCCACACTGTCTGCCGTCGACACCTCCTGCTGCATGTTTGTCCTCATCCTTTGGATTTGCTCCGCCAGAAACTCCTCGACTTTGCGCATCCGCATCTCATGATCCGTTGCGACCATACTCGTTTCGCGCGCCAGACCCTCCACGACGTCCTCGACTCGGTTCAGGCGCTGGTGGTGCACCTCAATTGCGATCATCTCCTTTTGCTCATCCTGCTGCTGGCTGAAAGCTGCTTGCAGCAAAGCCTGCCCCATACCAGCGGCGTTCGCTGAAACGAAAGCGATTGAGGGTCATCAACATCCTCCGTGTGCTTCATGTATACCATGGATGCACGCTATCGCTAGATGCAGAGTGTTACGATAACGATAATGATAAAAGCAGAAGCTAGTATTAACGTTAACCAAGAAAGAATATTGAAAGAAAGTACGTTGTGCGACGGGTGAGCCCACCAGTTGCTGCTGCATTCCGAAGGGCGAAACGGGCATTCCGTATGGGGACTGTACTGGACCGACTCCGGGCGAGCCGAAGGCGGTTCCATACGAAGACGGCGCGTATCCGGGAGCGGCGTAGGGGGAGGCCACGGCCCCGAAAGGTGGCGAGTTGTACGCCACCGGTGACCCGAAAGGGTACGACATCATTTCTTAATGATATTCTTTTTGCTAGCTCTCGAGGTTCGTTGCGGATGCAGTGATCTCTACTTTCTTATCAGAGTTTCGGTTGAGGTTGACAGAAGGAGAAAAATTTCCAGAAAGTAGACGATGGCGCAATTATAGATTGATGGGGGCCTGTGGTTTGGAAATGGATTAACAAGCACGTACTAGGTGGAGGATGTATACTGACGCATGGTAAACGTGGCAACGTCCACATGACGAACGGCGCGACCGAACCGAGACAGATAAAGTGACAGACTGTGAAACTCAACTGAGAGGACCCAAAGCACGAGAAAATCATCCACCACGAGACCGAGAGCGAGAGACGTAGGTCCGGGCACGATCATCAACAGACACAGAGAGAGGCGTGAACGAGTCATGGAACCGATCACACCAACGCAGCACACGGACGAAAACCGAGATGAAGATATGCAGCACCAGCACGACGGACTACTACTACCGAACAGGGCAAACAATCGATCGATACAGGACTGCTATCGTCGTCTTCCTCTTCGTCTTCGATTCATGACGCTATATCAGATTGCAACAGATACTTTCTTACGCAACGTTTCGTCGTCGTTCGTTGATGTCGCTTTTTGTCAACTCCCGTAGTACACGTTGTTCCCCCATGTCCTTTCCTCCTGACGATACGCGGTCCGGACTTTTTCCTCTACTTTCTGCAGAAGCTCTTCATTTTGCTCCTGCCGTGTTTTGCTGCGATCAGTAGGGTAAAGCCCGCTTGCAACCAAGAACTCTTCATTCCAGAACTTCCCTTCGTATCGGGCCCCTCCGTCGCATAGCATGGTCACAAACACATTCACAGCATTTGTTTTTGTTCCACTTTCGTTGTTGTACAATCCCGCCGCCGCAACGATGGCTCCCAGGTGCACCGCGGACGATGCGCCGCAGTAGTGCCCCTCCACGTACCTCAAAAAGTGCGCGAACAGAACCGCGTCCGCGTCAGACACGCGCACGCCCAGATCCAGCTCGCTGTTTTTGACCATAGGACGCAGAATTCCTGGTACTCTCGCCCCACCGAAGCCCTCCGTGATCGTGTCCTTCGTGAGATCAGACATCCGCGCCCCCTCGCCGTCCCGCTGCGGGTCGAAGGCGGCGCCACCCGTCCCTGCCGCCGCCGCCAGAGAACTCGCCTGGTGATCCGCAAGAATGGTTCTCAATGTCGTGGTTCCTCCGGCTGTTTTGCTCTTGCAAATGGGATCGCCCGTGCGTACGGCCTTCAACTGCGCCTTTATGTACGCGGAGACCCCGCGGAGCGTGCCGCCTGTCCCCGCCGACATAACGAAAGCGATCTTTTGACTCTTTCGACGTCCAAGCCACTGTAGTGCTCCACCTTGCTCGGCGTCCAAGAGCTGCGTCCAAATTTCCTTGCCCGTCTTTTCGTAGTGTCGCAGTGGGTTCAAAAAGGTCTCGAACTGGTCGTGGTGCGACGTCGTTTTCTCGTTTTTCGCTGCGTATCGCTTGCACTGGTTTGAGTAGTGGCCTGGGTTGTTGTACGCAACGACAGGGCATTTGCGAACGGTCGCTCCGTACGCTTCCATCAGCTGGAGCTTCTGCCGCTCGCAGTTTTCCGGCACGAACAGGACCACCGAAATCCCTTGTTCCACGCCAAGTTTGGCGAGCGACACCCCGGTGGATCCGCTGGTGCCCTGGCAGAGAGACTGTTTCCCTTCCTCCACGCATTTTGCGACGATGGCAGCGGCCGCAGTGTCCTTTAAAGACCCGGTGGCGGGGTTTTGATACGCGCACTTGCCGTACACTGGAACGCCTAGTAACCGCGAGAGGACCTCCAACTTCGCAAGCGGGGTGAGCTCCTCCTGCTGAGACTCGTCGTTGGCGTCCTGATCCTCCCGCTTCCGCGTTTCCTCGCCCACGGTTTGCACAGGCGTGGGCTCTGCTGCAGTGACAGCATTGGGGCCGCGGCTTCCCGGCGGCCAGAAACAGAAAGCCGCGACGAGCAGCCAGCCGCAGAGCAAGACCGAGAGGACGAGCGAGTTGAAATTATACGCCACCCAATGCCAGCTCGTGAGAGGATCCTGGGAAGCAGCGCCCCGGGGGAGGCTGCGCGCGAAGACCAGGAAGACCACGAGGACGGTCACCAGTCCGAAACCAAGTGCGGCGGTAGCACGCAGACGATCTCCTGTGCGTCTCGCATTGTGGAGCTGCAGCCCCTTTCGTACTTCTTTCCCTTTCCGCTTGTTCGACATGATTTCGCGTTCTGACGTAGCAGTGGTGGACGAGACCTGACGGATGATAGGCTGTACATACTGCTCGCGGACTAGTACAGCATGACACCTGGCTGCTTTATGATCAACTTTCTTAATCAATGTATTGTAAGTAGCTGTCATTGCGACCCTGGCTCAATTTAGAATAATGTTGCTTCATGAGAAAGTCCGAGGTTGCAGCACAAAAAGTGTTCTCTTCTGCACGAGATGGAGATCTTTTGCCTTGTTCATCTAGGGATCAAATTCATTGAAGATCTGTATCTGTCGTCATTTCTACACTCGGGGCACAGGTAGGGGCAAATCTCAAACCGAATTCAAGAAACACAATCAAGGGCTTCGCTCGCACACACTGTTATCGATATTGGGACACTCATTTCTACATCAGCTTGATCAGCCGCAATAGATACACGACAAGATCTGGCAGAGGCAGTAGAGCCATCGAACCTACAACTCAACGCAACGAACCTGACCAAAAAATGTGTTCGCCTCGGCCGATATCTACCAGCGTCAATGTACAAAGTGATGTTTGCAAAAAAGCATATGACAGTGGAAGATAGTGTGTATTGTGGTGGGATCGATGAACGACGACGAAGTCGAAGACAGATAGAGTAGCTGTGCTCCTGCTCCGCTACACAAAAACGTACAGGGCAAGAAGAAAGTGGAGACAAGAAGGCAGCCAGTGGTGAGTTTGGTGTGGAAGAAGTTTTTGGCCCCCGAAAGTCAGTGGACGTCCCGCTCCCAGTGGTGGTAGTCTTATGCGACTGTGTTTGGCTTATTTGTGCTGTCCCCGCTGAAGCCGACAAGTCCGCCATTTTCGACACACCCTCTGCCGTGTTCCCGATTCGGCAGTTAACTTGCTGTTGCTAGTAGGCTTAGGACGAGGTGAGGAAGAAGATACTTATTGTTACAAAAAGTTACGTTCACTTCGGAGGTGCAGCTTTCCCCGCTGTATTGCACGGTGTGCACGTCTGCAGAAAGGCATTCTTCTTCGCTGAGAGGGCTTTTCTGCCGCCGGGGCTCGGCCGCAGCGGACTCAGCGTTATGAGCGGCGGATCATTCCACGGTATCGGGAAACGACTCGGCGGTAAGTCCCGCTCATCTTTCAGCGCAAATGTTGTTGGCTCCGCATGCGGTTCTGTCGTCACCTGGTCCACGCCGGCCTGCTCAGTCAGGCTGTTGGTACGGCTGCTCGCGTGGCTGTTGGTCTGGCTGGCTCGAACGCTGCTAGTCGAGCTGGACGACGTGGTCGTGCCGTCGCCGCTTTTCTGACTACCACGGGCAGACACCAGACCTTGCTGCGTCGCAGATCGCGGTGTCCTGCTCGCTCGCCTCGCAGAATAGAGTGGCGGCTTCCGCGGGGACAGCGAGTGATCGGATGGTCTCCTGCTCGAGCTGCCTTTTGACGATGAGGCAGTTGCTGGCCCTGCAGAAGGTGCGCAAGGAGGGGGGTTACATGATAGCGCAGAGTGTTGCTTACTGCTGGGAGACTTGAACGTACTCTTCTCGCTCCGAGGGGTTGGAGGGCGCCCTTTGCCGCTAGCACAGCTTCCTCCGACAACGTGAGACCGCGAGGGTGTCAACTCCGGAGTTTCGCTTGCATCATAAAAAACTAGCCTCTCGCTGGCCGAGGATGAAGACGCCGACTGCGGGCCAACTTTTTCTTTTTGTGTTTCCGCCGGCTTGAGCGCTTCTGGATCATCTTGCAGCTCTTCGCCGGACGGGGAGGATGATGACCCAGACGAGAAGCTCGCTAGGATGTTCTTCAGCGCTTCTCCGTTCTGTCGCAACCGCTGGGCCCACGCTGCCGGCTTCGAAACTGTCTTCGCAGCAGCTTTATTGGCGCCCGGAGTTACAGAAGTGGCGGTTGCGTCAGAAGTTGTCGACGCCTCTTGCGGTTGTACAGCTTCGGACGAGGGAGACTCAGACTCTTCGATCACTACCACGTCCTCCGCGCCGATTTCATGTACCTCGACCTCGTCCACAAGCGGCGAAGATGTCTGCACGGGCGCGCGCCATTCCTCGAACTCGTCGGCGACCGACCCAGGAGACTCCGGACGAACTTGCGTCAATTCGTTTTTGGTGTTGCTCTCTGGGCCGTTCGGATTCTGGCGCGCCGACTGCAATGGCGGCCGCGCGACAGTCAGAGATTGTCCGGCAGCTGAAACGAAACAAATGCAAATAGGTGGTTCGAAGAAAAATTAGTGAGTGTGTTTCAAAAATCAAAGACATCACAAACGGAAGAAGTATAGATACCCGTTGGGATCAGCGGTGGACGTGCCTTCGCCCCCACGACAGCTCCTGGTATATTGATCGGCGTGGGCCGTCGAGGGCTTGTGCAAAATGGCTGAAAAGAAGTACTCGGGCCAGCGAACGGGCCTACTCGAGCAAAAACCGGACTCCGTAGCTTCTGCAGCGGGATGCTGCCGGCCTGCACCACGCGACTTGCTCCTGGTCTTGATGCGGTTGAGAAAGATGCTGCAGCGGAGCCACTACCAGAAGAGCCAGCAGCACCATTGGCCACCGTCCCCGCGGTTGTGGTCCTCTCACCGACATCTTGTTTCTCCTGCCTTCCGTCCTCCGCGACCTTTCGTGGACTCTGCCTGAAGCTGCAGTTTCCCTCAATCTGCAGCTCCAGCTCAGCAATCGAGCGGAGAGTTCCTCCTCCCGATGTTTGCGCGCCGCGGCCGCCTTCCCCAGCGGTAGCGGTAGCCGGTGCTGCTGCCGGAGCTGTTCCTCCTTTCGAAAAATCAACACTGGCGGCTGGTGCACCGCCGTACCAACTTTTTCTTCTCGTGCCACTGCCCCCGTTCGGCGATGTATTGTCTAATACTTCGGTGGCCACTATGGTAACGAGTCCCCCGCCAGTCCCTGTTGGTCGCACTCCTCCGAAGGGGCCCGGCGCGCGCATGCGCCGCGGTGAAAGCGAACACGAGACATGCCTGCGGACCTGCGAAGTTGTCGGAGTGTGCGTGCTCAGAACAACTCCCCTGCTCAATTGTGTGCCCAGGAGTCCGCCGCCGATGCTCGTTCGGCGGATCACACCGCCAGGGGGCCCCGCCGAAGGCGGGAAAAACATTTCTCTAAACCGATTCTACGGTGGAAGTGCTGTTTGCAGCGGGCTTCTGTGTGGGCTTCTCTGTCCCGGCTTCATATTATGGGAAATGCTGAATGCGTCGAAGAGGACCCGTATGACCCGGAGTGATGATCTTCGCAAGTAGAGATTGATAAAATTCAGTCACTCGACTTACGCTGCAGGACCGATCCCCTTCTTGTAAATCGACGCACAAAGATGGATCCCCAGCACGACTCGCCTCGGATTGAACGCCCCGCTCCCGCCCCATGTTAATTCTCCTTTTTGAGCGCGCAGCAAAACCGGGACAGGTCGAGAGACACACAGAATCAATTGGCACAGACTGATCCGACAGTAAGGATGGGAAAGTCCACTAAAACAAGCCAACAGATCCCCTCTATCCCTTTGATCATCATTTGGCAACGCCATTCAGGTTCGAACGCAACGAACCGCGAGATGATGTGTCTCGATGTTATCTCGCTCGTTTTACATCTCAACAGGCGTACTTAGCGTTGGTTTGTTGTTCATGCCGGCGTCGTGCTCGTGGTCGTGCGTTCGAGCTTAATAAAAACAGACCCAGCCAGAATTCAAGCTCAATGAGTTCAAGGTGGAGGTGCGTATCAACTTGCGTCTGCTTCAAAAAACCTGCGCCCGGATTCGGATTCCTCAGTAGTTCTAGTTCGGCTAATGCTATGATCTCGAGCCTACCACCAAAAATTTCAAATTCATACGCGTAGGACTAGAAGCAAGCCCTTCCTTTGTGCATCTGTCCCATCGAAAAAGCTAGAAGTAGAGGTGTTCATGGAGGTGCCTCAGCGTCAGCCTCAGGCTCAGCCTCTGCGCGTGTATTAGAGAACGTCCACTGGCTCCGAAATTGCGGAATTCAGAAGGTACTCTGGTATTCGTGGCGGCGGACGCTTTTTCGCGCGCGATGGGACGGTCCACTGTAGGTTCGTTGCAGTCCCGCCTCCGCTGCAATTTCCGCCTGCTGCGAATTTTTTGACAAACAAAGCAACGTTCGAGTAGTTGCTGTCTCGACTCTCCCTGAGAGTGGACATAGACTGGTCCGCGCAACTATGTTCCAAGAAGCTGGAATGTTGTTCTGCCGAGCGATGCTGGTAACGATCCTGGTCGTTCTGAAGATGGTGATCATCGATCGTGAGCAAAAGGTGCGAGTTTTCATCTCTACTTCGCGCGATGTTCACCGGACCAGGCAGTTCCGGACGAGCTGACGAGGGTGCCGTCGTGCACGTTTGCGGCGACCGCGACGGCTCACTCGAAGTCTGTAGGCTCGAATTCTTCGTGACGTAGTTCTCCTTCTCTTCCCTTTTCTGGTCGCAACTCCTTTCCAGCCTGAGTCGGCCGGTGCCCGAAATCTCTTCCGTCGCATAATCTACCTGCCTGCCCCCTGCGTCGCCATCTTGATGGACCACGCCAGAAAGAACCGATACCGCAGGAGAGGATGCTGCGCCACTGGGAAAGTGGTTGTTACGCTTCGGTATCGGCGAGCAAATTTCATGTTGATCAGTTGACGGCGACAGACCGAGGGAGTCAGAAATTGCAGACTGTTTGTTGCCGGGCGTCCGCGTAGCAACATCTTGTTCTTGATGCAAATGGTGGGGTCGATTCTTGCCGGGCGAATCCTCACGGTGGGAGCGTTGCGATTCCGAATAAGCAAGACACTCTGCTAGTGAACTACGGAGAAGCACGGCCGGAGCTGGGCGGTTGTTCCTTGCAGCAGGTCGACCCACCGGCACTTTTTCAGGTGTGCGGCTCGTCACAGTCGCATCCCCCATACCTGACTCGGCGTTTTCCGTGATGACGACGAGCGAGGCGGGCGTGTGGTCGCCGGAGAGTGCACGTTTCGCGCCGTTCAGCTGGAAGTTTCTGCTCTGCTTCTGTAGGGTGGTCCTGCTGTTTTTATCGGAGGAAGACGAAGCGCTTCCACCTACTTGGAAATTCGAATTCGGGAATCCGTCTCCTCCTGCTGCCCGATCATAAAGATCACCCCCCGGTTGCTGTGTGCTGTTCCCTTCTCGTAGAGCTGGCGCTCGCGCTGCCGCTGCTATTGGAAGGCAGGTGGTTGAGCTAGAAGTTGAAGATGCAGATGCAGCGCCGTATTTCTCTGCCAGCAGTCGCAAGGAGAAAGCTGGCTTGGCGCAATTCGCAAGCCAGTGGCGGAAATAGCGTTGCTTCGTGCGCATATCCTCCCAGGCGGCCTCCTTGGCAGCAGCCGCCGCCGCGGTTCTCTTGCGGTCCTCGGCAGCCACAATGTTTCGGATCGCGGCTTCCCGCTGTGCCTCCTGGTGCATCACGAGAGCAGACTCCTCGCGTTCCCTCCTCGCTCGACTTATCGCGGCGTAAGCACTGAGTGATTTAAAGGAATTTTTCAGTTCGAACGGTTCTCCACCTGTCAAACACGAACGAATTGGGACCTTGCTGTTTCATCTGTCGTTGTTTCTAGGCTTTGGCTCGTCTACAACACGAAAACTTAAGTATCAAGTACCACCACTCCCGCACGATTCCGGGTGTGCGTCTCTCTGCCCAGAAGTTCAATGCGACTTTCGTCGCCAGCGCACACGTTTTCCGTTCTTTTGCGCGTTGCAGCCAGACCTGGACTTTGAATCTCAGCCGTGTGTGCAATACATGTTGCTGCGCCAGCGTCTCCAGAAGCCGTTTCTTTCTGCGCTCGATGGCGGAGCCGATCCACCACCGAAAACTCCTTTTCTGTGTCATAAAGGCGGCGAAGAAGGTGGCGCGGTTTCCCAGTCGTCGCTGTTCGGCGACCGCTTCGAGATGCGCACGTAGCACTGCGATTCCCTGTCGCAGACGTCGATGGCGGATGACGTTGCCAACCGCCCGCTCGCGCCGGCGAAGCGCGTGGAGACATACAAAGGAGCCAAAGGCGCGGCGCAGGAGGACGCGGTTCACTGCGCAAGTTCGCCACCTGGTCGTATTTTCATGATATTTTCCTACAACTCGATGTCGACGCATCATGGTGTGCGTTTCTATTTCAAGGCACCACGAAGTTTTGTTCTGAGTGGTACCGCTTCCACAGTTGGAGTTTGCGACGATTTCGCAGCGAGGTAGCGTGGCTGCCGAACCGCTCTTGTGCGTTTCTGACGAAACCGGCCCACGCCGAAAAAGCGCGGCTGCAGACCTCCACTTCCGCATTTTTTCGAAGCGACCGGAGCACCCGCCCGGCGACTGTGTTCACCCAGAATCTCAGGGCGCGTAGCGTCTGGGCGTCCATGTCCTATTCTATTTCCTATTCCTTTGTTCGTTTTCGATTTCGAATTACAATCTTCTTCTTCACACGCCGGAGCTACAACTGCTGCAAGTCACGACTCATTGAGTGCCAGAGAGAAAATGAAAACAGCTTGAGGATCTCAAACGACTCCATGAAAGTAGCACCGCTCACCTAAGTAGTGCTGGTGATGGTCGCGGTATGGAGCGATCGTGCCTTCGTCGAAAAATCAAAGAAAGTTCCTACGTCAACTCGTTCATCGTCGAAAGCAATTTCCTTGTTCACTCGCTCGGACAAGAACTCTGGCTTACAACCCGTAGCTTCGACGAGTTCGATGATATGGACACGAGTACTGGGCAGCTGCAAGAGGCACACGACAGTCGAAGCGACGCGAACGCTTTGAACAAATTTGCACCTTTCTGCGTGGCTACCGTCACTTGGCGTTTCGAATCCAACGCTCAAAGAGATGTTTTTTTCCAGCACCCGCTTACAAGTTAAAATTGTACACGGACGTCGTCGAGTGCAGACGTCCTCCACTTGGCAAATTCTATTTCACTTCGCCATTACATTTTCCACGGAGCTCGCGCTTGCTCCCGAGTCGCGAAGATTCTATTTTTTTAAAATTTTAAATTTTGTATTTCCTCACCATTTCGTGTCCAGTTCCCGCCAGTCTACGTCCCGGTACGCTTCGAAGAGAGCTTCTTCTCCGTACAGGAACGGAAACATCTCGAGCAATATTACTGCCGCCTGCGCTTTCTGCTCCGTCAGTAGTCCCTGACGGTCCAGCTCTAATGCGCCCAGTACCAACGCCAGCAGCCGGATACTCCACTGCGCCGATTCGTTACTTCCATCTTCATGATTTCGATCATTTTCATCAGTTTTTAACACCCCAACGTGGTCCACCACCAGGCTCACTGCTGCCTTGGAGAACTGTGAGTACCGTTGCAGCACGAAGTTTTTCACGATGCCCGCCTGCGCGGCACTGAGCGTGTGGTAGACGAGGATACTTTTGTCATTTTCTGCTTTTGCACCTGCAGACCTCCTCCTGCTCCGGTTGAAAGCGGAAGGCCGCAGAGACTCAAAGTTCAATCCGATGGGTTCGAGCAATTGCTCGGCTACCGTGTCGGCTAGCTCTGGAAAAAGGACCTGGGCCAGAATCTTCGCGCCCTCCCGCGTGATGGCGTCGGCAAACGAAAGCGTGGAGGGCACGGCGTACGATGTCGGCTCGTCGGATTGCTCGGAAGTGGCTTCTTGATGCCCCTCCTGCTGCGGAAGTTCTTCAATTCCCCTTTCTTCCCTTTGTTGACTCAGTCGTTGACTAGGTCGCGGTAGAGATAGCTCTTTTATACTTTTTACTGTAGCGCTTGCGCCAGGCGTAAAACTACTGATGGCAGCATCTCCCCCTCCAGGTTCGTCCAGCGGCTCGGTGAAACTTACCAGCGAGCCTATGTCGACGGGCGGAAGGCTCTCTGCGACGCGCAAGAGCTTTCCAGAACGCAACCGCGACGAAGGTCCTCTGGGTTGCTTCGCCGATGAATTCAGCTCCTTGCCAGGACGCCCAGAGCAACAGTCGACGCAAGACATATTTTTGGTGGTCGCTTACGCTTGGTATTGACGGAGCCAAGGGGAACCTAAGACCCTGAGAGCATAAAGTCCTGACTTCAAGATCAAGGAAGAACAACAGGTATTCGTACTAATTTGTCGGGTGCAACGAATTATTGCAGCGAAGGACTGCTTGTGCGGCTGCGAGGGTGCCGAAACGGAAGCAAACAAATCGCAAGAAGCATCACGTGTTGACATCAAACGGACTTACGAATGCGGGCCTGCACTGACCGATAGCGATAAAGTTTAAGTCCGCACCAACACCAAGAGCAAAGGCAAACGAAAGAAGAAGAACATGAGCTCGCTAGGTACGGAAACAAATCAGAGAACGAAGCAAAAAACGAAGAAAGTTACTCGTCAAGATTGCATTGAAATTAACAACGCGTACTTTCCTAGACATTCGCAGTCGCGTCGGATTGCGCCGCGAACCACACGCTCAATCTCAAAGTCAATGTCCAACAGAGGAGTCTCCACGTGCATTTATCGGGCGCCAGCTCTAGAATTCTGCGTCGAGCGGCACGTCCCTCCGCGAAGCATTCTCGAGGTCCCGCGCGTCCGCGTACACGAAGCCGCCCAGGAGCGACTTTTCCGGCGGCCCGCACCAGAACAGCTTGCAGTTCCGCCGCCAGCCCAAGGAAAAAGGGCTGCCTGAGCCGGTTTCGCCGTACGCATGGGTCATCTCCTCGTTCGTCGTCAGATTCTGCGAAATCAACCAGCAGTGAAACACCCCCAAATTCAACACCGCAATGCCGAAAACTGCGGTGTGGTCGGTGTGAGTAAGTCTAAATCGTGCTGTTTGGCATATTTTTTATATCATCCGCCCCCGCCGCGCAAAATGCAAGCGGGCGCTTAGCAAGTTCTGCGAATAAACGAATCCAAATGCGTATAAAATACTGATGCTGTAAGCGAAGACTGCGGAGGCTGCCCCGGTCCTTCCCAGTGCCCGCATCACGGCGTCGAATCCCGATGGTTTTCGCACGAAGATCGCCGACCCGGTCACAAACAGCACCCAGAGTGACAGTGCTGTCGTGGAGAACAGAAACCCCACGAAGAATTTGTGGTTTCGCAGGCCAACGCAGTTGTTCACCCAGGGACAGTGGTGGTCGAAGCGCTGCACGCAGTTGTTGCACTCCCGGCAGTGCTTCGCGCGGCTCGGTCGGTAGAAGTTGCACGTGGTGCACCACTTCCGGCGAATGCTGGTCCCGTTTATGATCTCCTCCACGTACTGGTGCCGCTGCTGCTGTCCTTGCCGCGGCAATCTGCCGACCCCATATCGCTCGCGGTCGAAGAGGGACGCTGAGGAAGCTTGACCGGCGGCACTCGACGAGGCCGGATTCGGCGCATCGTAATCTACCAGCTCGATGGCCGCATCGGCAGCGCCGCCCACTCGTTGCGGAACTATTTTACTGGATGAAGCTCCTGTCGATGTTAGCCCACCTACGGCCCCTTTCAGGAAGCTACCAGAAGACGACGCAACACTATCGACCCGCTCCTCTGCGTCGGCCGGATCGACGTCAATCGCCGTCTCGCAAATTGCGGCCGAAAACTCCTCCTCCAAGTTGTGGCCTTCCGCTCCTGTTCCGCGACTGCCGTCGCCTTCCCTCGGAAGGATGCCGGGATCGGTGAAGGCGGTGCGCAGGAAGAAATAGAAGACCAGCCCCGTGAGCACCACTGTGAGCGGGGCAACGGCCCAGTACTGGTGCCCCTTGTGTTTCTGCCGCCCGTACATCCTGAGGCCCGCAGTGGCGCCCCCACCTTGCGCCCCGCTTTGCTGGAGCAACGAGATGCTGCCAGACGAAGGCGAAGACGGTGTCGCCCCTGAGGCTCGGCTGCTACTGCCTACTGAAGAGGAAGGCGCACCACCGGCTCCAGCGGCTCTCCTCGGCGGTCCGTCGCCAGATCCTGATTGCTCCTCTCGCTGGACGACAGCGGAAGCACCTAAAAGGGGAAGCCCTGCCGCTGTTATTGAGTCCTGCCTGTCTGTGCTGCCGGCGTCTCCCGCCTGCCAAGACTCCGCCGCTTCCTGTGCCATCAGGCCACCACTTCTCAATTGCCTTTCGCGACCGCCAGGTGCAGCGTCGACGCGCTCTCCGCAGAAACGCTCGACGTAGAGGTCGCTGTTGCTCGGGCACATAGTGGGCAGTACGTGGCTAAAGAGCAGCACGATCGGCAGCAGCACCAGCAGCCCAGTGATAAACAAATTCTGCACGTCCGGCCCTGTCACCAACTGCCCACTGTTGAAGAACCGGTTTGCGCCGAGGAACGCCTTATCGTATCGCACGAGGCGGGCACGGGAGGACGGCATGCGGGTCGCGGTGCTGCCTCCTCGCGCGAGCCGCGCCGCGGGAGCCGATTTTACCGGCGCAAGGCTCTGCTGCGACATGTTGGCAACAGCCGCCTGGTCCTGCTGCTCTGCCTCTGCCACAGCCGCAGAACGCAATCCGACTAGCTCCGTGGAGTCGGCGCGCCGAGCCGCGCCTGCCAGCATCCGACGATCCGGGTAAAATACCCGCTCCTACGTAGCTACCAATGCATGTCTTTTTACTGATACTGATGCTCCTGTGTTAGTAGAGGTGGTCTTGATGAGATCTATACATACAAGAACAAGCAGTGGAACTCTTCACGAAGGCCGACGTGCCTGAACACGCTAGCAGCCACGGCACTTTCGAAGTTCGCGAGGTTCACAAAGCTTTTCGTCTTGCTCCACGTTCATCTTCGAGTTCGACGCATCCGTTCTAGCAAAAGAAGCGATAGGAAAAGTGTCATCTTCGGTTGTTCGTTCTGGTGCCGGCAGCGGGTTGAAATCGCACTAATGCACCGCGCCAGCAGTTCCGCTCTCTAAAGATAAAGATGCTCATTTATCTTCTTCCCAGGCAGGCTTATGCTGGCAGCCAAACTTCCCGAAGGCACGGCGCCGCTGCTGCTTTGTTTTTCCAAGAAGGCACTAGGCGGCTCTTATTAATTTACTTAAGCCAGTTGCACTGTCATGGAAACTCATTGGCCTGCTTTCTGTTTCCAAGACAAAGATGAAAAAACGCAATCGGAAACGCTCCACCTGTAAGTCTAAGTCAATGCACCAAATCCACCAGCAAGGAAGAGGCCGAGGCGGTTGCTAAGTACTAGGAAAAGACTGCTGAGCGGCCCACCAGCGGCGAGCATACCCACTGGCATGCGCAGGCAACGCTTTCACCCAAGGCACCCCATGCGCTCGCCCCATTCCCTCATCGATGTAACCCGCCCCCCGCAGCCTTTTTTTCGTATTTCATGGGCGCAATCCTCCGCAGCCTCGTGCTGCTGTTCATCGCTGCAATCCTCCGCAGTCTTTTTGTCATGTGCGCAATCCTCCGCAGCCTCGTCCGGCTGCTCATGGTCGTGGTCGACGTATTCCGCCGCAGCCATTTCCGCCAAGTGAGAGACCCGGCCGCCGCGTGCCTATCAAGGCAATCCCTCCACTGGAGCGACGCACTCCCGACGGCCTCCGCCTTCTGAGAAGGGGCGTGATTCTCCAAAGTGATGATCGCCTCGCGTTCAAGCAGTAACTTTCGCAATTCCGCAACGCCAGCCGTTCAGTTAAATCCGGCGCGCAATGCACATCCGACGGCGAGGGCGAGCACACTGTCTCCATGTCTCTGCTCTACGTGAGCAAAAGCATTCAGCTCGCTCATCCGCGAGGCCCGGCCGCGCGGTCGGCTTTCAGGTTGAGACCGAAGCACAGCTGTGCCCTTCTGAAGTCCATGCGTGAGCAACAGCGCCGACGATAGCGAACGAATGCCCTGCCATCGTTTCCCTTGCCACTACTCACTTCTAGAACTCTGCACGCCATAAAGCGTGGACGTGCCTGAATCAATCGCGAAAAATATATCGCGCTACGTGCTTTCGAGAAACACATCATGTGGCTCACGTCGTAGAAATTATGTTTGAATGACCACGATAATAAACACGATTACTTTACAACCCGACTGACACATCGAACATCGCGGACGTCATCCTCATCACGGACAGCGACCCCATTATATGGCGGGTCAACAACCGCAGAGTAGAGTCTGCCGACCCGACTCTTACCAGCCACTTCCTGTTTGTTTCCATTTGCGTGATGAATCCCCAGCAGAGGCAGATTGTTCATTTTTACGTAGGCATTGTCATAGTGTACATTTTGTGGCCGTTTGCGTGGGTGTTGCGGCCGTTATTCTGCTCCTTTTTGGAACAAGAACCCTTGACATTCCATCGCCGTCGTGAGTGTGTCCTCAGAGTTCAAGCGCGTGTGGGATGCTGGTAGTGCTTTTTCCGTTGTACCCGTTTACTCCACGTGGCACAACTACATTGTTCTCGTCCTGCCACTTCCAGCGGTCGTGGACGAAGCTGCAATCCATAACTCTGGCGGCCAACCGGGTTGTTGTGGGGTCCGGTTGTAGTTGCGCACGGGAGTAAACGTGGGAGGGCAAAACTGAGGTCTATTTCGTGGAGGGAAAACTAGCATGCACAGATGAATTCGCGTACGAATTTGTAGATCGATACCAGAGAGACTGCGACTGTTCTTGATGCGAATAGGTAAAAGCTTCGCTGCGTAAAAAGTGTGTAAAGGAAAAGTTCTTTAAGTGGTACATCAAAATCGATTCGAGTTTCCACCTCCTCCTGAGACAGCTTCCTCGTACCGCGTGCGGTGTGGTCCCATCGCTCCTTAATACGTCGGCTTAGTCCGAGCCCTGCTTCTTCTTGCTCAGATTCACCGTCTCGCGCTTGAGCACGTGCAGCAACGTCTGACTGGACTCCAGGATCTTCATGTACGCCGCCTGTTTAGAAGGTAACAAGGTCCGTTAAAGTTACCAGGAGCCTCCATCACAAGAAAATAAAAAATGATCCGAGAGGATTTTACGGTCACATCGATTAGTCGAAATTATGATCGGGAAAAAAATCAAAATTGCGATGAAGCAATTAAATACCTCCGTCTCCTGGATGGTCTTGTCGTACTCGTTGCGCGCCTGCGTCTTGCGCACAAGGGACTCGTTGATCTTCTGGAGTCGGTCCGTCAGGATGGACAACTCCTTCTGAATCTGTTGTGGTAAGGGTTGTGTACAGTTCGAGTTCGTTGGTTTCTCATTTTTCACTGGAAATCGATTCAACAAAGGCAACTCAGTGACTGTCCTTCTTCGAGGCCGAAATCTTACAGATTGATTCCAAATCAAAGTCTGGACCGGCCCAGGCCGCGGATATCGGAGGAGGTATAATGAGTCTTCATTTCTATTCAGTACCTTGCCCTTGTCTTCCTCTTCCTTGAGGATTTGTCGGTTGAGCTCCTCACGCTTCTCCCGAAGATCCTCGATGCTCTTCACGAGCTCGTTGTTGTAGTTCTGAAGGGTCGCTCCCTGGGCCGCCATCTTGCTGTGCAATCGAGCTACTAGGTCTCAGATTGATGAACAAGATGAAGCTACCTCTGGTGTTT
Organism: Amoebophrya sp. AT5.2; assembly: GCA_005223375.1. NCBI lineage: Eukaryota > Dinophyceae > Syndiniales > Amoebophryaceae > Amoebophrya > Amoebophrya sp. AT5.2. The sequence continues at coordinate 2,084 of RXOD01003893.1, read as the reverse complement.
CCTGCGATGGACAAGGATTGCAAATGCGATTTTTTGTTTGCTGTTCTTGTTGCCGATGCAGGCAAAACGTGGTAGGTGTTTTCTAGTTAGGGGGAAGTTTCTGAAATCCGAGGTGGGTGGGTTTCTGCTTCTGTAGTCGTCGAAGAGGAAGTACGTATGAAACTGAAAGTATAACTTCACTTGCATGTGGTCCCCGACCGGACGAGGAAGAGGGATTTCTGAACACCTACGGACTTCTGCCCGTCTGCCGTTCATTCTACGAGTTCCACGAAGTTCTACGAAGAAGTTCAACTTCCACCAACGAAGGAATCCATAGCTTGTGCTTCCCGACTCGAACTTATGTCAACCTTCTGTCGTTCAACGAAATCCAGCGGCTTCACTCACGAAAAATGCCACCGTGTGCTCCTTGGCAATGAATGGGAGAAAACTACTCCTTGCACCGCACTCAGACGCAGTGCATGCTCTCTCAAACAACTCAAGAATCGCTTCTCAAAAAAAAGTGCGCAAAAACGAACTGCGAACGACTTCAACCCTCAGAAAAACCTGCGCCCGACGAGAACAAACAAGAAAAAAGTGCAAACGGGACCCCAACTTGAACGGGTCCGGATGCTGGTGGTGATACGTGAGTGCTGCAGCGAAGCACCAATGAGTCTGAGCTGTGTGTTCTCCTGATTGCAATGAACGTAAAGCTCGCTGACCGAAGCAGCGTCGTAGCAGGTGGTCGCGCGCTGATCTTCTATCATCGAGGGCGCTTACTGGAGCAGCGTTCCGTGTTCGAAGATTCCTTCTATGACGGCAGTGCTGCCCTCGTCAGTCTCTCTGCTTGTGGTCTCCTTTTGCATCAGGCGCCCCCCGCCATGCGCACGAAGCCAGAGTCCGCCAAACGATAGCGGCACCGATAATCTGCCGCCGTCGCTAAACAAAACGTCTGCTTTCAGTTCCCCGAATTTTTCCCCGGTCCTGTCCTCCGAACGACTCCGCAGCGGCTGCAGAAGCACGGAGTCCGGCAGTGAAACGCTCCCAGCCGACGAAGTCTTTGCTCCCGTGGGGGCCACAGCCGCCGAAACCTCCGCCGCAGGGTCTCCCGATCCAAGCGGGCACTCTGCCACCTCGACACCGCCTTCGTACACGACTGACTCTCGAACACCCACCACTTCCACGGTGACGTTCCGGCACAAAAACGAATCTGCATGCCAGTCCGCGGTTACACGAATAGAGTCCCCCGCAGCGGCGCGGAGGTGAATCGTGCCGCGACCCTGCTTCCGGCCCGCGTTGAAGTTCCCGTCGAACTCCCACGCGGCCTGGAGGTCTGGCGGTGCTGCCTCTGCCGTAGAAGCCTCATCCGTATCGGCAGCGGTACTTCTTGGGGTGGCTGCTTCTGCTGCAGCAAGTATTCTTCCCGTCCCGTGCCGCTGGTCGCGCGCCCATGCCCCAACGTACATGAGCGATGTCCATGGCGCAGTTCTGTCCGAAACGTCGATTTTCATCTGGCCCTCCAAGTGGCGCTTGCCGTCCCGGAATTCGCCGATGTAGTGGAACCCCAGGCCCTCATCGGTCCCTCCGAATGCGTTCATTACGACCGCGTCGAAATTTACATTTACGTGCAGCTTTGCGTGTCCCTTTTCAGATCGCGCCGGATATCGGAGGTCCCTCGCTGCAGATTCACTGTTCTTTTCGCCCGCTACCGCTCGCAACTTCCCCGTGCCGTGAAACTTCCCCGATGAGAAGTCGCCGTCGTACAACAACCGCCCGTCGCCACTGACATAGCTTCCGTGTCCGTCGTACTTGTTTTTGCGCCAGTTTCCCGAGTACTTCTCCGTCAGGCTGATGCAGCGCCCGAAGCCCTCCCGACAGTCGTCCACCCACGCGCCGTCGTAGCAAAACATCTGCTCGCCTTTCTCGGACGCTATCGTCATGATGCCCTGACCGTGCCGCCGGTCCGCGAGCCACTGGCCGTCGTATCGCAGCCCGTGCTGGGGGGAGGAGTACACGCCGACGCCGTGTCGCTTGGATTGGTGGAACTGGCCCTGGTACACGTCTCCGCTCTGGCGAAAAGTGTACACGCCGAAGCCAAACACGGGTGG
>RXOD01003892.1:0-39387 GCA_005223375.1 Amoebophrya sp. AT5.2 | reverse complement strand
CCGCCGCTTCTACCAGTATCATAACGCGCACCGCAGGAACAAGAAGGGCCCGGAGTGCGGCGCCTACTTGCTGTTCATCTTCCCCGTGTCCATCTTTGCACCCCTGTGGCTCGCAGGATCCTCCTCGACGATGGGAACAACATTATCTCCCGGTAGCGCACAAAACACGGAGCAGACCTGGCGCGCGTTCCACGGGAAGCGGTTCTTCCGGAACTTTCTGTCTATCCTCGAGGATTTCGGCTACCTGCTCCTCTGCCTGATGTTGCTGATGTCGTCGGACTCGGACCTGGATTTGGGGCGCGAGGGCGCCGTGCTGCAGGGGGACGACGTGGCGCACTCGTTCACGAGCTCCGTGCTCATGCTCGTGTACGCGCACATCCTTCTTCCCGTGCTGCTCAGCGGTGGAATGGGTACTGGAGCAGGAGCTACAGCTACCTTCGAGGGCGCGATTCATCAAGGGGCCGCGGGGGGGCTGAGTCTGCCGCGGACGATCACGGTGCTGCCCGGAAAGGGGACAGGGGAGGGGGGGCTTGTTGACGGCGAGAGGAACGCCGGCTACGTCGAGCAGCTCGACTCGGAGGACGGGGATCATGCTGGTGACCGCAACGCTCGGGTAGAAAGCCAAGACCTTCCCGCCAGCATCGCGCCCCAGAGCATCGGCATCGCGAAGCCAAGAAATAAGGGCAGGGAAGGAATAATAGCCTCTTCGAGGCCCGCCGGGGGTGCGATTTCGACCGTCGCGGCGAAGACGCGGGCACGGGAACTCCTCGCGCAACTGCGGAGCAGGGACGGGAAGTCTTCGGGAAGTCTTCGTGCAGCTGCCACGACTTCAAGGGACCTGCGGGACGTCACGTTCACGAGCTCGAGCAGCAGCAGCAGTGCGGAGGAGCAGGAACGAGCAGCAGCGCTTTCCTCGACCGAAGGAGCGCCACGCGAGCAGATCTTCATGGTGAAAAAGAATCTTCAGAACAGGAAGTCAAATCTACTGAAAGCGCCGCTGCCGCAGCACCGGGGAGACGGGTTCTCGCCGGTGAGTCCGTCAGGGGGGGAAGGTGGGGGAAGTCCAACAAAGGGTCCGGGTGCCGTGAAGTCGCCAGCGCGACGAAGCAGCTGGCGAGCACCAGGAGCACTGCCGGGAGACAAAAATTTTGCTCCCGGAAGTGCGGCTGCAAATACCAGCGCAAACAACAAACCACCGAAACTCAACTTTGGCATGGAGGATCGCCGGTGAGGAAACGGTCCGTCGATCCACATGGCGCAAAAAAAAGACGACAGATTTGACTTTTTGTCGGTGGATAAGGATAATAGGACCTTTGGCCCGCTGCTGCGCTGTTGTCAGCTGTTCGTGGAACCGGCCAACACCCAATGAGCTCTTTTTTCTTGCAAGCAAATCAAACGAACACGAAACGATTCCAGTGGGCCTCCCAGTAGAAAAAGGCGCACAAAACAAGTGGTTGCGCGTGTTCGACGAGCGGATAAGAAACTTGCGCACAGGTCCATTCGTGAAAAATCTGTACCGCTAACGGCCGCCATCTTAACTTCTGCACGGAAGGCATGCGTTTGTTTTTTTTTGCGCACACCAGCACGAAGAAGTATCGTGGTGGAGCGTTGACGTGTTTTTTTGCATTTAGTTCGTTGGTTGCGTTTTGCGGAGCAAACGGACCTTTTTTTCCGATGGCACTTTTTTCTGAGTGACAGCGAGTGGAATTGGAACAACAAAGTGTAGACGGAGGCAGGTGGCCATCCAAACCGCCATCTTCACGTTGGATTGGTACAATCAACTCAGGGCCTCCCCACAGATTCTACAAACATCTTTTTTCATGGCAGAGCCTTGTTTGAGTTCGTTTTCGTGGTCACAGCACATGATAAAGAATCCGTTGCTCCACGCTTCCTCATACCATCAGTAGGTTTCTCATTTTGAGCCAGGGGATATAGCTCAATATTCGGTGGGAATAGTAACACATCACCTACGCAAACATCGATAACCTTACTTTTCGCACGATGGTGGCTCCTGAGGGAGGCGAGGTAGCCCCGGTGTTGCTCTCCTCGTCGGGAGATAGCACCGGCAAGGAGCTCTCGGGCGCGACGGACAAGGGGGACATCGAGGCTTCGCTCCCCGTCCAGGCGAAGCCGTCGGAGCTTTCTTCCGGGGGCCACACGCTCTCGACAGGTCGCGTTTCCAAACAGACCTCTGTGTTCCACAAGCAGAAAACATGGCAGGACCCCAGGGCGGAATTTCTCACGCACCAAGTCAGACTCATGGTAAGCTATGAAATTTGCATGTGGCTGTGCTCGCACGACCGCACCTTTGGGTGTGTAGGGGATGCACCGAAAAATATTTAAGTCAATCAAATTTTTACCGACATCAAAAAAATCAGATACCGCCGCTGATCGTGTTTATCGGATGGATGTGCTTTCGGGCAACCGGTGGCTGCTTCTACGAGTCCGCCGATATTATCAGCGCCTACTACGCAACCAATACCGCAGTCGCCGCAAAAGCTACCAGTATTTAATTTTAATAGCCCGTTCACGACACCCACATCTTTAAGGACGAAAGTGAGCAAGTTTAGTTGTTCTTGTTGTGTATGATGTATGATCGATGGATGATCTCCATCTTTCCATCGCATCGGAGCATCGGGTGCAAAAATTACTTCAGCATGCGGGCTTTTGACGTCGGAGGCAAGTTGTAACGCGTCCGCCGACTGCGGGTGGCACAAGGCCCGGTCTGGCTACAGTGCGCAGAGCTGCATGCCCACGGAGTTGAGCACGATCGAGAACTTCCGGTTCGTCTTCCCCAGCGTGATTACCGCGACGATCTGGGAGTCGGCCGTGATGCTGTTTTTCCTGAATTACGGCGGGATCTGGATCCTGCTTAAGATCTGGCGCGTGATGCCGCGCGAAACCTTCTGGGTGTGGCGAGCGCTGTTCCTCATCATCCAACCCGCGCTGTTCTCCATGGGCTTCTACCTGGCGTGGCAACAAGGACAGTTCGACGATCGAGTACTGATAGCCTACTCTGAGACGACTTTGAGTTTGACGTCGGAGTTACTTATTTTATGCCTTAGGTAGTCCGAGCAGGGTAAATCATCATCATCATAGCAGAGTTACTTACGTCATAAACATACATGATCGATACGCAGCAGCAGGACGAGTCAGACATGCAAATCTTCTGCATATTGTTTTTAAACACATCGTTCGATTGCTACCGCAGTGGACGTTCCGGACGGTGTGCACGTTTGTGCTTCCGTTTGCGTTTTCGGCGGTCGCGGGCGCTTCGTGGGGCTGCAAGCCGCCAGAGGGCATGTGGATGCGGATTTTCCGCGCCTCTTTCTACATCCTGACCTTCGGCCTGTACTTTCTGGGCGGTGTCGTCCTCGTCGAGAACGCCTGGCTATCGCGGAAAAGAAAAGCCGAGATCGAGGACGTACTTGCCATCGATGATCGATTTTCCGGATCATGAAATGGGTGCATCTACTACTAAGTTGTTTTGCAAGCACGAACGTATGAATATGATCTTTCTTTGTCGTCTAATATCCATCGCGAAGATGAAGATCATCTATCAGTATCATCAATCTATGAGCACCAGCACGACCATCGCTTCACCACCACCAGGCTGGTTTGATGACTGAGACGGGGATCGACATTGCTGCTTGCATAGCGCTGTTTTCGTTTTACATTCCGTACGGGAGCCGCGTTGTGACCGGGCAGTACCTGCGTCTGACCAAGATGGTCGGTATGGAGATCCAGAGTCGCCGCGCCAGGGAGAGCTTCTTCGCGTGCGCGCGCGCCTGCTTCAACGTGGTCATGGACATGTACCGCTTCTGCTACGGCCGCGCACTCCTCCTCCGCATGTCCCCAATCGCCTTCGTCTTCATCCTCGTCAAAGACGTGGCGTACTCAACGTCTGTTCGTTGTTGAAAATTCAATAATTTGGCCAATCAAAGTAGCAGAAGCAGCGCGAAATGGAACAAAGCAAAGCGATCGTCATCTTCTTCGCCGATCTTGTTTGGTATTCGCCCCAACAGGAAGAAAACAAACCACAGCTCCGACTTGTTTCAGTTCGCGCTGAAGTACCAGGAGAGCCTGCAGGTGTTTTTGATGCGGTTAGACCAGGACATGGACAACGCCACGGAGGATATGGAGCTCACCTCGCTCGAGTCCATCGTGATCCGAACCATCCGCGTCTGGCAATGCGTACTTAAAGGCTTTATTCCTGCTGTACGGCATTGATTGCCCTCCCTGATACCAGCGATGCAATCCAGCGATGCAACCCTGATCATACAAGCGATGCAATCGAGCGATGCAAGTGCCTAGCCATAGAGCCAGGGCCCCATGGCTCTCAAGAACAATCCAATGGACCAACACTCTGATTTATATATAAATGCAAATCTCCACATTACTTAATCACAGATTACCGCTCGTTTTGGGTTTCTGGGGGAGCCCGCGATTTGCTGGTGGGTGCAGTTTGACTGCGACGCGGCGGACGATGGGGCGCGCATTGTGAGCCGCGAGCAGGTGCAGGAATCTGCCGGTGCGTCCATTTCCGTGAGCCAGATGCTGGGGATGGGTCGGCGGCACTCCGAGACCGAGATCGAGACGGCCAAGTACAAGAAGTTCTTGACCTTCGCCAACACGCGGATGGTGGCGGACAACGTGCCGTACCTGACGCCGCTGACGGAGGAGGTGACCAAGAAGGAGGAGCGCTACTGGTTCTCCTGCAGCGAAGAGGACATGGAGAAGGTGCTCGCGCTGGTGGAGTTCTGGCAGCGCGAGATCTTCGTGCGCTTCCAGATCCGGATGGCGGCGAAATTGTTCTCTTCCATCGGGCTCCTGCTCGGCATGCTGCTGGCGCTGCAAACCAACTCCGCATTCATCCCTGGCTTCCCGAGGTACACGAATTTTTCTACGTATTAGATGTAGATGTACTACTGCCCTCCGCCATCAGCAGGTCCATGGATGCATCGAGGATCTGACCCAGATCCGAGAGAAATTAGAAAGCCGCACCCAAATGTATACTTTTACCCGGGGAAAGGATAAAGTCACAAAATAAGTAAACCGCATCAATCGATCGGATTGCAGGTCCGAGTTAATCGGAAAGCCGGGGATCGACCTGCAGTGGGTTGGCTACCTGATCGCGTTTGTGCTCGCCGACACGTGCACCTGGGTGTACACGACGCTGTACGTGCACCTGCGCGGCGTGAAGTCGTGGTGGGACGTGCTGGGGCAGTTTCAAGATTTGTTCTCGTGGGACGAGGACGTCATCTTCCGCATGTTCTGGGGGAACGGTTTGTACTTCATGTTCCTCATGTACACGATGATGGTCTCGGGGCACAACACCGAGCGGCTGCAGCACGTCACCGGCGTGGAAACACTTACCTTCGACCACGTGAAGGAAGTCTGCGGAGGACACTTCCCGTCGTAATTTTTCGGCGGATTTGTTTTGAACGATATAATATGGCGAGAGGAATTGGGAGAAGATTCAGGGAGTAGAAATTTCCAAGCACCGATCACAGTAAATTATAATTCAGTCGATAATTTTCATCTTCTTCGAGTAAAAGATTCCTGTTCCTCAGTTTACAGCATCTCGACCATATCAGTAACAGAATCCAGAAGCTATCAAAGCTTATCCCATTGTGCGTTTTAAACACTGAATTCAGCAAAGGTATAGGCAGCGAAATCGGGCGAAACTTGATTCTTGAGAATAAACATCTGGGAAGCAGGGCCACCACCTAGCAGGCGGTGCCAACACGTTGCCACCTCTCGTTCTCTCACTCGGTCACGGCTTGAATTCGGTTATCCTCACGTACGACGCACTCGACCATCGACTCTCTCCCATTAGCTGGGCTTGCCCCGCGAGTGGCAGAGTGGCGTTGGGTCTCGTGGTAGGGACATCGGGCACGCCCAATGACCTATGCTCCGCTGGAGCGTAGCGTTGTTGGGTGTGGTCTGCGTGTGTACAGAGGTTAGCTGAGTTCATGTATGAGAAATCGGTCTTCGGACTGAGCCCTCCCTCCTGTCTCGAGCACAGGAGGCGTCTGCTGCTCTTGACAGCAGACGGAAGCCCCGACTCACTCTCCGAGGACGGGCCATCAACACTCTCCTCTCATCCTCCATCGCCAGGAGGGCACGGTGCGCGTAGAAGCGAAAAACCGTGCCTGGTGTCCCACAAGGGATGCAGGCAAGCTCTTTTCCGGCGCCACTCAGGGGTGCCCACCCCAGCCGGAGCCCAGGCCACGTGTGCCGGGTCGTGTGGAGCTGCAGCAGCTGCGGTTTTCTCGCCGCACGATCTTGCATCAGCCTAGGACTCATGCCCAATGGCGGGGGCGCGCAATGTCGACTCGTCCACTGTTGTTCTCTGCGGTATGTGGCTCGTGGACCCGCGCGGCGACGGCGCAAAGGGATTCACGCATGCGCTCCGACTACGCGAAACGGCAGTATGAGCAACGAAATGTTACAGAAGCGTGCTAAAGTTGGTCACGCCTTGGAAAATCTAAAAACAGCAAAGAACAATGTGCGCTCGAAGCAGAAGGCCTCTTGCTTGCAGCATGAAACACACGATCAGAAATGTGTCCCGCACGCGTGTGCTCGTCGTCCATGGTGCTCCGTTTCGGCTCTGCTTTCTCCCTAAATCCACAATGATCCGACTCGTAGGAGCTGAGTAGACAGGACCGAAGAGGCGGTATGGAAAAGAACTACGCGCAGAAGCGCATCCGAGAGCAGTGCGAAATCATTAAAATAAACTTGCAGCTCAGCGACAAAGAGGCTTTCAAAAAGGCCCTAGGTCTAAGTAAGAATCCGCCGTGTCTGTTGCACAGCGTCAACTCCTTTTGCGCAATTGCTTCGAGCCTGCGACAGAGCCAGCCCTGTCCCGTCGGGAACAGAAAACCAACCTGCAAGGACGCCTGCAAGTGTGCGCACGCACAGAATGCCGTCCTCCTCTGCCAACCGCCCGGAAGGCCCGGATCTCAAGCCGGTGTGGTCGATGGCGAAGGACAATTTCTCGCAGGCGCGTTCGGCGTACACGAGCAGCAACGAAGCCCGGAGCTTCAACATCTTGCTGCGCGTTCACGACAATGTGACCACCCTCCTCACGCTGATCGGGCGCAGAATCGGAGCTGACTTGGACATCATTGACGAGAACAAGATTGAGGCGGCCCCGGTGAACACCCCGGACAAGACTGCGGAGAAGATCGCCAAAAAGAACGACGAAAAGTATCTTGGCGCTGGCCCCTCCGATTTAAAAATCAAGTCTCAGATTGTTCCTTCTCCTCTCGTGATATGCTCTTTCGACTAAGCGATCAGGTCCCTGGGCAAGATCATGGAGAAGATGCAGCAGAGCCATGACATCATCTTCCGGAAGTTGAACCACGCCAAAGTGGAGCGGGGCCGGATTGTCCGCATCCTGCGGGCGCAGAATGGAGAGGAGACCTCCTCCGACTCCTCTGGTCCTCCGTCCTCTGGGGGCACGGAGGGCCAGGGAATATACGTGTATGAGAAAGGCATGGCGAACCGCGAGCAAGAGGCTGACCGCGAGCGCATGGCGGCCGAGCAAGAGGCTGAAATGGAGCTGGAAGGACTGAGCGCTCGGAAGGCCCTCCTGGAAGAGTACGCCAAGGATGGGCACTCTGTCTCGGAGGCGGGATCGCCCTGAAAGGCTGCGGCCAAATGAGTCGCGACTGGAGAAGCAGCGATGAGGAAAAGTCTTTTTTGTCGAAAGCGAGTGTAGCAAAGAAGCGCGCTCAAGGCAAAGAAGCCCGGCAAAAACACAAACGAGAGTAGGGCGATCGCCCCCTCAACAATCGGAGTTTGTGTTGTGTTGCGTCCAGGGTTGTTTCGTCGTAAAACGAGAGTGACGCCACGACACAGCACCGGCAGTAACCCAAAGCGCGGTCATCATTTAGAAAACTGAAGCAGCATGAAGGTAGAACTGGTTGCGCGCAGTGATCACGTCACACATTAACAAATCTCTGCCTCGCCTTTTTTAGAGTCTCTTCAGTAGCGGCAACCTGAATCCTTTTGGGACCGAGAAAAAGGGATATTCTTTAGAGTTGACGATAGTGACGGCAACTTCATCCGGGGGGGCTGCTCCCGCCCCGGACTCTCTTGGGATCCACATCCCGAGCCCTAAATGCATCGACGCGCGAGTCTACGTCGATGTGGGCGAGGTCAAGAAGCGGGCAGATGAACTCCTCCCGGACGCAGAGGAACGACTCATGCTGGCCGGACTCAGGGCAAAAGAAGAGGGCGCCATGGAGGACTTCTATCTCTACGAGCTCTCGGCGAGGTGCATTGCAGCCTTCGCCCCCTTGCCCAAGGACCCGAGCAAGGTCACGAACAAATTCACAGATGTGCGGGACGTGGCGCGGACGACGGACTTCCTGTCCCTGGTTGCCCACGTCATGCTTTGCTCGATCCCCTACACCTCCGTTCCGGGCGAGGACCTGGCCAAGGAGTACTCCACGTTCCTGCACCTCTTCTTGCGAAACATGGGACGGGACGGGAAGAGCTACATGGTCTCCATCAAGAACCTACTGCTGCTGCTGCTGGACTGGGGGGTGAAGGTAGAAGGGGAAGCCTTTCGCGTTCATCCGGTGGCAAAGTTCCTCTTCTCTGCGCGCAGAAGGTTCGTGCGGCTGGAAGAGAGCCAGGACCTGCAGTGGTGGGCCAGGCTGAAGGTCATCACGCTGATGCCGGGAACAACTGAGGACCAGAAGGCGCTCATCATGGAGATCGCCAAGACCGACTTCATGTGCAAGCACTTCCGCCCGCAGGCGGAGAGCCTGGTCGCGCGGTGGCCGCAGAAAATCTCCCAGCTCGAGGAGAGCGCAAAGAAAAACGGGTGGATCTACCCGGAAAAGCTGAATCGTCAGCGAGTCTGGGGGATCTTCAAAGCGGCGCAGACAGGAAGGACGGGCCTGGCGGACTACACGTTAACAGGGGAGCTCGAAAAGCAGGCGAGCGACCAGAAGCGGGTCGAACACCTGCGGCCGCAGCTGATCAAGAAATGCTTCGAGACCAAGATCCAGAGGGGCAAAGAAGACGACGAGAAGCGCCTTCATTTAATCGAGCTTCTCGAGTCCGAGGTCGATATCCACCTCGTCCGGGAGGAGCCAGTGCCCGAACTGCTGCAAGAGCGGATAAAGACCCTCCAGGAGATCAAGGGCAAGAAATATGGGGGAGCGCCGCCGCCAGGACCGTCGCCAGGGCTGAGAAAGGCCCTCTCAGATGCTGCCGCATCATCGGCAGCGGCGTCACCAGTGGTGCCGGCGTCGGCATCGTCGTCTTCAGCAGGGCCAGCCGCGTCCGCGCCGCCGGGTGCAGAACCGCCCTCCACGCCCCTGGCAGAGCCGAAAGCCAAGAAAGAGCCCGTAGGGGAAGACGACAAATCGGCCTCCTCGTCGCCGACCCAGCAGGAGCAGTTGGACAAAAGCGAGCCGCCGCAAAGTTTTTTTGGGCAGTCGCTAGGAGGAAAATGCGCCGTGGAGGCGGCACCGGGTGGAACGCAACCGCCACTGCGAGAGTCAGATCCAGCCTGGCAGAAGTTCAACGAGCTCAGGAAGCGCACAGACGAGCACTTCAAAGATTTAGAAAAGCGGAATCAGGTATCGTCCCCGATGGGAAGGTCTCCCAGCTCTTTAGATTCTCTCCTGTGCGCACACCTCGAATTCTCGTTCCTAGCTTCAGCTTCAACTAGGTTGTGCCTCCAGATGCAGCAGCCACCAACCCACGCTTAACCCCCAGGTACAGGAGGAGGAAAATGGAGTGGAAGCGCCAGAAGTGCAGCACCAGCGGCAAGGAGGCGACGAAGCCGCGGCGGGGCAGGAAAACCCCGAAAACGGGGGAGCGGGCACCGGTGAACGGTTAGTTCCGGGGTCCCTGGAAATCATCGACCTCAAGGGCAGGAAAAAAGGGGAGCGGACGCTGACGGACGAGGAATTCGAGCGCGAGCTCGAGGAGCAGCTCGGCTTGGAACCGATAAAGGGAGGAGCGGCGGTGACTCCGAAAGCCACCTCGAAGGCGTCTACGCCCAAGGCGGGTTCGGCGGTCAGCAGGAGCAAAAAGAAGGACACCCCGCTGGCGTCCTCAAGCGAACCGAAGTCGAAGAGAGGGGGCAAGAAGAGAGACTCTGAGGCTGCGTCGGCCTCTGCAGCACTGAGCGGAAGGAAGTCGGGGGCCGCGCCTGCGGCCACATCGGCCGTCGCGAAGGCTGGCGGGAAGAAGTCCATCTTCGAGGAAATGATCAGGAAGAATGGCTCACTCACGCCGGAGGAAGTCATCATGGAGGTCGAGCATAGGGAGAAAATGAGCGAGCTCGATCGCGAGATGGAGCAGAATCGGATCCGGATGAAGGAGAGGGAGGAAGCACACAATGCGCGAGAGCAAAGGCTCAAGCGCTTGGAGCGACTCCTCGACGACAAGAGCGACAACCTCACCAAAAAAGAAGCGGAAGTCGAGGGCCAACAATCCGAAAACTTCTACTTCAACAAGGCGCTGGAAGAGCGACAAAGGGAGCTTGAAGAGAAGCGCACTGAGATCAAAAGGGAGCCGAGCGCCTCGAAAACGCGAGGCCTGCCCAAAAAGGGAACAGGTATGAATTGTTCCTGAATGGAAAAATCGTCCGGTTCTTTAGATTCTTCTCCGCACACCCAGACTTCTCTCTCCGCGCATTAGCTTCTCCCAGGAGTGCACTCTCATGCGCAGCTGCCGCCAACTCATGCCTCTCCCCCAGGCACGGGAGACGACCCGGCAGTCGTGGAAAGCGACGACTACGACGAAGTCGAGGACGAGGGCGAGGGATGGTGGAACCCGCATGAAGAGCAAGTCGAGCCGGAGGCGAACGGCGCGCGCCAGGGGGCGTCGAGCAGCTCGGCCAGCAGCCGTGCACACCGAGCTCCAAAACCGCGACAGTCAGTGTCGCGCTCGCGATCTCCCAGCGAGAATGGAAGGTCCAGGTCAGCCTCGAGACGCAGGGTCACCTTCAAAGACCCGGCGGAGCAGGAAAACGAAACCAGCGACGGGGGCCTGGGAGCGTATTTAGAAAAAGACGGGAAGATGTCGGCTCGCGAGAAGCTGCAGAAAATAGCCGAGGCGCAAGAAGCGGCCCTGCGAGCTGGCGGAAAAGGAACTAGTTCTAAAAAGAAGAGTGCGTCAGGAAAAGGCTTCCTCGACTGGGCAAGCGCCGAGGCAGACGGACTAGCGGGCGAGCAGCCCAGGGGCCCACCAGGGATGGCGGCGAATAGGTTGCGGCATCTTATGTCGAACGGCCCGGGCAGGTCGTCGGGGGGCAAGGGCTCGAGCGCGCTGCCAGTCGCTAGCGACGCGAAGGGGCAGCAGCTGCGAGGTGTGAAACTCCTTCCTAGCTTGGCTACCTTGCGGAGCCGGTCCTTTGCAGGGGTGGCGCCGCACGTCTTCGACAAGCTCGAGCACAGCGTCACGGCCGAGCAGATCGACGAGGACATCGAGCAGCTGCAGAAGAGCGCGGAGCTGTGGGAAAAGAAACTGAAGAAAGAATCGGACGAGGAAGCCGCCATACGCAAACTCATGAAGCAGCAGCAGGTGACGGCCAAGGCCCGGCTCGACCTGATAAAGGCGCAGCCGGCCGGAGAGCAGTCGGCCTTCAGCAGGGCCCTCGCCATGAGCCACGTGGCGGAGGAAGCGGAATCCGAAGGCTCGGACGGCGCGCAGGACCCCCTGACGCGCATCAGGACAGCCGCGCGGCCGCAGAAGACGCAGGAGAAAGTCCACGCCAGCACGAAACAGTACCTCGAGCAGCCGGAAGCGCGCACGCACATCGGCCGCTGGCACAAGTCGCAGACGGTGCCGATGGAGCTGTGGAAGGTCGTGCGAGTCCTCTACTTACCGGACTTCAAAGAGTCTGTGCTGAATCCGCGTTTAGCAAGGGAGCTCCGACACCGCATCGCCAAGCACTTCGAGGAGTGCCACGAACTCAAGGAGGCGGGCAGCGACATTCCGGCGGAGACGCACGTGCATGACATGCTGTGCGGCGCGCTGCTGAAGACGACGGCAAATGACTACTTTGCAGCGCATGATGCTGCGGCGGTGACCCCGGATCTCGAGCACAACTTCTGCGAGGACCTTGTCATTCTGGCGCAGAGTGGTCTCCTGCAGCAGCTCGTCTTCCTCGAGTTCGTCGACAAGCTCGCGGCAAAGGAAATAGCGCCCTCCTCCCTCACATCCACCCTGAACTTAGTCTGGCCCTTTCAGTACGCGCCCCCGGATAGGACGCGCACAATGCAGACTTTTCTAAAGATAGTACAGCACGCTGCGAGTAACGGAGGAAACCTCTACCGCGCCCTGGGGTTCACAGACCGACCGACGTTGTCGGCACTTAGGGTGGACCTGAGTAAATTCCGCCAGGATGTGGAGGTGGTGCGCAGCTGCAACGGCTACAACCCGGCGTCGGCGGACACCGCGAACATCGAGAGGATCTGCTCCAAGTACAACTTGAAGAACGTGGTCTCCGCCATGATCTGGCTGGCTGGGTTCTGGAGAGGGCCGAACCTCGCGGAACGCATACAGGAGTTCCGCGAGAGGATGAATGATGATAATCTCCACAGGGTGTTTATCGAAAGGGCGAGACGCAAGGGCTTTAGTCGCCTCCAAGACGAACTGCTCTCGGAAACGAACAAGCAAATGGGGGTCGACGCCTTCGTCAGGAAATTTCATGGGTGGACGCAATCAGTGCCACTTGCCCCACCAGAACAAAAGAAGCAGGATGAAGCGTACATCAAGAAGCTCTTCAACAAGCAGCCGACAAACACCGACGTCGCCAACCCAGACGCCGCTGCCGACACGAAAGGTGAAGGGGGCAAGCGCGGCCGCGCGCGAGGCCGCTGGCGCGGAAAAGGGGACGAGCGGGGCGACGGAGGACCTCCGGACCCGCCACCGCAGGACCCGCCGAGACCCGACACCCGCGAGACCAAAGGAGGGGGCAAGAAGCGCCCCGGCGGAGGTGACAAAGGCGGAGATCAGAAGAGGCAGCGAACTGAAGACGACAAGGACCGCAGCGAGGCCAGTTACACGGTGCAGCACATCAAAAAGGAGGTCGAAAAACTCTACTGCACGACGGTGGAGGAAGTCTCGCGCGCAAAAGTGTGCGGCTGGCACCTGGGGGGGCTATGCGGAATTATAGATGGCAGCACCAAGAAGCCGTTCAAGTGCCGCAACGACCCGGCGCGCTGCCGGGACAAGCAGCACACGCTGACCGACGCCTTCAAAAAGGAGCTGAAGCTGCGCTCGGACGCGAAGACATAGGTCGACGCGCCCCTCCTGCACAGGAGGGGAGCGGACTATCTAGGCCCGGGGTTAGGGACAGTAGAGCAGCGGATAACGGCTGCAAAAATCTCCAGCGCGCAAGCTCCTCCAAAGCGGGGAGCAGGGGCGTCGAGCTAGAGCGCAACGGGCGGTCGACCAAAGCGAAGATCCGTCTCCAAAGCGGGACGCAAAGGCGACGTTGCGCAGGCGAGACGCAATGGCAGCTGGCTGTGTAGATGTGTGTCTCTCGCTGCGTGTGCAGACAGTGTGATCTACCACACCTGTGTAGGATGAGTGTGCACGGCACCATGCGTGTGAGCAAGGGTGCCTCTCCAGATGCTTTGTGAAGCGCGTGTGTTTCCATGGCCCATGATTGAGTGTGCAGATGCGCGAGTGCGTGTCGGCTAGTGCCGAGCACAAAGAGGCTAGGTGCGAGGCCAACGGCACTCCACGCCCCTTGGGAAGCCCTGTTTTTTTTAGATATGTACAGCCAAAGCCTGCGTGCAGAACAGGAGCTGGGGATTGTGATGTGTAGACACTCATGGTGCAGGAAAAAACTCACAAAAGTTTCCTTTTTTCGTTTGCGAAAGGAAATCGGGCGACCTCTGCTGCGGGACAGAAGACGAGGCGACGCACAGATGCCGGGGTCACGGCAGTGCAGGAGAGAATCGCACGCAAGAGGGAGGAGCGACTAGTCAAGGGCAGCAGGAGCGAACGCCACTCGAAGCCGCCTCTTCTTAAAAACAGGCCGAGAGACCTCACCTTCCAAACCTAAATCTCAGCTGTCTAAATCTCAGCATCGCGTGTCTCCGAAACAAGAAGTTGTTAGCGCTTCAGTGAGTCTGCCACTTTCTTAGTTTTTCCACGGGAAGCTTAGGCTAGCCTATAATGAAGCCAACCTGCCGCTGATGCTGAACTGCGCGATATTACTGCCGCTCCTGTTTGGGGCCCGTCTGCTACTCAGCACGGCGCAAGTACCTGGCGAGATGGGGAAGCGACGGAAGGTGGCCAAGGCCGAGAAAGTGCTCGGCGTGGAGCCCGCGATGCCACATCCGGAAGAGCGCCGCAAGAAGGCGGTCGACAAACTCCGCCTGAGGCACGCCAACAAGCACAACAAGATCGAGGAGGAAGAGCTTCGTTTGGCGAAACTCTATCAGGAGTGGGCGCAGCGCCGGGAGCAGCTCGAGCGCTCAGCAGAGTTCGAGGAGTGCCAGCGTTTAACCGCTGTCAACGTCAACCGCATCTCTGACTTCTATGTTGGATACGACGCGGAGTACGGAACGAAGAAACTATCGCCGCTGCTGCTGCACAAAGTGGCCACAGCCGCGAACTACCTGAGCCAGGAAAAGAGGGAGATGGTGTATGGAAAAAACGGCTTCATGAACCGCGGATACTTAGTGGAAGGTGCCTCCCGTGGGAAAAATTTTTCTTCTCTCTCTCTTTCGAAAAAGCGCGCTCTTGCGAACACTTAATCATTGAAGCTGCGTTTCTTCCCCGCCTCGCTGCGGAATCTAAATGAAACTCCCTGTCTTCACAGGCACGCTGCCGGTGTATGGAGCGTGGCCGGGCGGGCGCACGCTCACCAAGAAGGAAAAGCAGGATGTGGAGGCGGCCAGGGACTGCCTCAACATGCGCAGAGCAGAGATTGACGCGCACACGAAGCTTCGGGACCACCCTTACGACTTCGAGACCGATTTCGTCCTTCAAAAGTGCTTCGCCGCCGTGGACAAGCTGTGTGGAACGCCGATGGCCACGTGGATCCCGGAGAAGAGCATCGATGGGAAGGCGTGGGTGTGGCCATACTTTGGCATCGGACAGCGCCGCGACCCCGACACAGGGGCGTGGACGAAGGTCCGCCCGATAGCCAATGAGAAGCTGCGCAGTCGGGTGATGAGCCCGGCTACGGAGCACATGACGCTACCGTCCACTAGCACCATAGCGGACCTCATAATGAGATGCGCAAACCCAAATTTCGAATTTACAGTCGCGCAAACGAAAAACGACGTGACGAAATCGGTCACCGCCAATAGGGCGGAAAAAGGGAAGGGCCCCCAGAAAAAGATGGTCTGGGCAGACATCAACACCATCCCCAAAGGCATAGGG
This sequence comes from Amoebophrya sp. AT5.2, assembly GCA_005223375.1. Taxonomy (NCBI): domain Eukaryota; class Dinophyceae; order Syndiniales; family Amoebophryaceae; genus Amoebophrya; species Amoebophrya sp. AT5.2. The sequence continues at coordinate 24,009 of RXOD01003892.1, read as the reverse complement.
GCATACAGAGGGGAAGCTTTCTGCCCGACGCTTGGAAAGCTAGACCTGCATCAGGCGTATTACCAGCTGGGGGCGGACTGTCCGGATCGTAACGTTTTCCAATGTTACAACCCCGAGACGGGCCACTACCAGTATGGGAAGATGAGTTGCTTAAGCTTCGGCAACATACACTCAGTTTACGCCTTCTGCGGCTCGGTAAGTGAATTGCTGAATGCGTTTTTCAATGACGTTGTTGAGATACCCACGGCAGTATACGTGGGCGATTTAATCTTTCTTTCTTCCCCAGGCCTGACTAGCATCCACATGCACTACTTCCGCAAGTTTCTAGCCCTCATGGGGCTTGCGGTGGCACCAGAAAAGTGTGAGTTTGTGGAATATGGGGGCACCCTAGAAGTTTTAGGGATCCTGTTCACGGTCTACGAGGACCATATCGTAATACAGCTCCCCGAAGCGAAAGCAGTGCAAATAGCTGAGAAAATACAAGCAATACCGGAGGCACTGCGAGATCTACATCAAGAGGACTTCAAAGGCCAGCCGGTAGATCTAGGAGACCTGCGCGGGCGCTTTGAAGAGGTGAGTGGACTTTTCATCCATTGCACTTTTTGGAAGTGCTACAAGCAGGGACTCCCGCTCGCAAGGCACGTGTACAGCCTTACGAGTGGGGAAGCCCATTTTGAGCGACAAATCAAGAGTGCGCGGAAAGCGCAAATCGCTAGCATCATGCTGACAAAAATGAGAGAGCAAATAGAAGCGCGCGAGCCTATGAGGATTAGCCTCCACGCAGCCACGAAGGAGCGCGTACACATCTGCGCCGACGCGTCCTCAGAAAAGACCACGGCAGCGATAGGAGGAATTGTTTTCGACAACGATGGCGCGTCGCGCGGTTTTTCGCACTTCGTAGAGCAGTCCCAGCTCCCAAAAGCGCTGCAGCGAAAGTCGATTTTGGTTTATGAGTTGCTCGCGATCGCCGTCGCCCAGATAGTCTTCAAGCAGGACCTGGAGGCGGCGCACGCGGTGGTGCATGCAGACAATGTTGCATCAATTTGCGGAATCGTCAAAGGTGCATTAGATTGCAACACCTCCACTGCTATCGTCACCGAAATAACCAAAAGCAATATGAGCAGAGACACGAATGTCTTCTTTGCATATATTAACACTCATAAAAACCCGGCAGACGCCACGACCCGGGTTAAGATGTTAAGCGCATTAGGCGCCAAGTACAATACATCTTTCCCCTACTCTGACAAGCTCGTTGCCAGCGCAATACAGGCCGTGGCAGCGAGCGTGCAAAGCACTATGGATGAGCTCTTTCTTTGATTTTCTTTTTCGGCTACAGGTGTACAAACAGCTGGGCTGGCTCACTGAGGAACAGCTCGGGAAGCACCCGCTTGAGAAGGCGGCGAAAAAGCCGAACAATCACTACAACGGCATTCGGAAGAAGCTGGAACTATGGGTCGAGACCGAAAAGGACTCGAAGAGGACACGAGCGCAAAACGTGGCACCATACAAGTACAGCCAGATGTGGCCAATGAGTGATCAGGTCACGCTGTTCATCTGGCCGGAGGAGGCACACCACTGCATGGTGAAAGGAGGGACTGAGGGCCGAAATTCGAAATTTCGGGTCTGGGTGTACTACTGCCTTAACTACATCCCCGACGCCTTCTTTGTCCCGCATGAAGTAGATTCTGCGGAGAAGTACGACCTTCTACGACTACACCACCCGAACATCACGCGGAGCATGCTCCAACTGTTTGGGCAGTTTCTGTTTGAAAGGGGAATTACGGCACCTGCAACCTACGTAGCATTAGTAGGGCAACGCATGCGATCACTGTGTTGTTTGGAAAAGAACAACCCGCAGGCGGCGCAACTGCAAACCCTCACGTTCGATAATCTAACGAGATGCAAAACAAAGTTCACTCCGGAGAAGGCGGCACCGCCAGACCTATCCCGCGTCACCGGCCTCACGTTGCGGGAACAGGCAATCTTCGGGATGTGGACCTGCACGGGGCTGCGGAAGGATTCCTTCTGCTCCATCCGCGCGGACATGGTGCACCTGGTGTGTCCGGAGTGCAAGTTCGTCAGAGCGACGGTGCCGTGCATCAAGTCGATACCGACGCCCGGGGAGGTCTTCTACGTTTTCATCCCCGCAGACGTCTTCTACATCGACGTCTTCCCGGTCGAAAAGGAAGAGTGCGACAGGATTGCGTTGAAGCTGAACACCACGTCCCACGGAGTGCGGAGAGCGCTCGCACTCTACCTCCGGAGGCTTGCAGGGGAGGTTGGGCTCATGCCAAGCCCCGACCTCGCTGAATCAAAACAGTGCCTCAAATACAAGAAAAAGATCAGCGAATTCTTTGGCTGGTCTGACAGCTCATCCCAGTGGATCACAGAATATTCCAGGGATGTCGTGCTCCATCTAAACACCGCCTTCTGGGTGCGCCCTTTGGTTGAGCAGTGGTTCTTGACAGATCTTTAAGACCACCGAAGACCCGATGTCCCTACCAATCTGGCAGGGACTGCTGCTTTGCCATGCTCACACTCGTTTTCTCCGAAAAATCTCCATATGCCGGACAGTGCGGCAAGAATGTGTGCTGTTTTTCTCTCGAACTCGTGTTCCACCTCTCACGCTGAAGCGATCTCGTGCCGATCACGAAAAAGACCTTCGGTCCTCCGCTCTCGAACACCCAGATCCTTGATCCTCACCAAGATCTCAGGCCGTCCGATCCATCGGCTCGATCCCGTTTTCAGACAAACTGGCACGGAGCGTTAGCGCATCCTAGGATGACCCTAGCATGACAAACCGGGCGAATGCGCTCTCGTTCCAGGCAGTCTGCACTCCCGCAGACCGGCTCCCGCAGTGGTTGCGAGACCACACGGCCAGGACCATGCTTCCGGTCCGCGCTACGTCCGACACCGAGGACGAGCAACTTCCGCACGTTACCGACGGGCGGTTTCCACGGCTGTGCGGCTCTTGTCGCCATTTGTTCGGGGACTAATTCTATATTCTAAATCATTCCCTCTCACACTATCTACTGCCCCATTGGGCACTCGCTGTGCGTATGGTGGTGCGTCCTGGGCACCTAGATATTTCTTGAGAATAAACATCTGGGAAGCAGGGCCACCACCTAGCAGGCGGTGCCAACACGTTGCCACCTCTCGTTCTCTCACTCGGTCACGGCTTGAATTCGGTTATCCTCACGTACGACGCACCTCGTGTCTCTTTTTTCGATTTCCCACCCGCCACACCCTTCTCGGGCTCTCTCACGAGCTCACCACAGTCCCTCAGGCGACCACGCTGGAGCTGCCTTCCACACGATCTGGGGCGAATACGCTCTCGTTCCAGGCAGTCTGCACTCCCGCAGACCGGCTCCCGCAGTGGTTGCGAGACCACACGGCCAGGACCATGCTTCCGGTCCGCGCTACGTCCGACACCGAGGACGAGCAACTTCCGCACGTTACCGACGGGCGGTTTCCACGGCTGTGCGGCTCTTGTCGCCATTTGTTCGGGGACTAATTCTATATTCTAAATCATTCCCTCTCACACTATCTACTGCCCCATTGGGCACTCGCTGTGCGTATGGTGGTGCGTCCTGGGCACCTAGATATTTATGATTTAATAGACCGAATCGATATACATTAACATTAACAGACCCTAGTACAGAAGCTAGATCATCGATCTATGGTGAAAAGCAGGACAAGGTGAACAGACATCAGCGCAAGAAGTGAAGAAAAAGAAATCACAAGTATCGAACTGCTGCAATGAATGGATCTCGACCGTCGGATCGGAAAGTGACAACAGCTTCAACAGTAGATCGACTTCGAACAGGGACGAAACACTACCAAGAACTGTGGATAGACGCCAGGAAAATATCTTCATTTTGTGGCTGTGGGTACTACTGAACAGTTTAGTGCGTAGGTAGAAGAAGATTTAGATGCTGGAGGTCCACCGCCAAGTATCACGATCGCATGCTGCTCCACACGACCTCATAATCGACGTGGCCATCGCTAACTCGGGACGAAAAAGACATCTTCAGACCATAAACGAAAAACTGAAAATCCACACAGAATTCGATGGCAACAGACGAGGCAGCCGAAGCGCATTGGCGCTGTCGATTCGGCGTGAAGATGGCGACTGCCGAGTTGAAGCTATGTCGGGTAGAGAAAAAAGATTCTTCTAGTTTTACATTTACTACCCCTCCCACCTGTAGTGTGTCAGTCAACTTCATCTTCAGTGAGGTGGGTTGATGTTCTAACCCGTGGCTCAACTTCAAAGAGATGAGCTCGCGAGCGCGGCACTAGCCGGCACGACGGCTGCGAGAATATCAAGATGGGCCGTGGTTCATCAACATCATACATCGATCAGCAGCAAAATAAAACGAATCCGCCCCCAGCGACACTTTCTGTTTCTTCGGCCTGTTGAATGAGTGCTGCGTAGCAAGTACAGTACTAGCTTTAAGTAGTCCGACTCCGATTCCGAGTCAACGAAGTAAAGCAGTTTGTTTTTGTCTTTTGGTGTGGTTTCTTTTCTGGGGTACTAAACTTTCTTTATGATCTGGTGATCACAGGCAGACGCAGAAATGGAATTACCCTTCCTCCAGCGGCTGCGGCGCTGATTCATCTTTTTTCCACCGCTGAACGAAGCGAGTCAAGTCTGTCTAGAGTAAGTCAGCCCGTGACGGTGACTGTGTTAGTGTACCTCTTCCTCGTCACGTGACACACCGCAAGAGAAGCAGAGACAGAACAACAAGAAAGATGCCCAGTGCGGTGCCGTCGAAGAAGCAGGTGCCCAGCGCAGCTGGCGAGAAAGCGAAAGCACCCTCCAAGGCCGCAGCGGCGTCTTCCGGGTGTTGCGGCGTGAAAGGCTGCCGGAAAAAAGCGGTAGCCGGGCGCGACCGGTGCGCGGGGCCATGCCGGTACTCATAAATGCAATGAGTATCAGTGTATATTAGGTTATTTTGGGCATGATCAAACAATGTCAATCCATTTACTTCCGATGCTTGTTTTAATCCTGGAGATAACTGCTCAGGATACGATGAACGATAGTTCCGTTGGCATCCATTCCTTCGTTCCCCAACTCCACCATCTCTCGTTTCCCTTTCCACCGCAGCATGAAGTGTGCTGTGAAGGGCTGCACAAAGTCGCAGGCGGTTTTGTCGAAAACCCGGTATTCCAAGTACTGTGACGAGCATACGAAGGCCCAGACGGCCAAGATGAAGAAAGCCGCGGCAGCACCAGCAGCAGCTGCAGTAATCAAACCCGCCGTAATCAAACCCGCCGCCACCGTGAAGAAAAAGGAAAACAAGCTTCCGCCAGCGTCGATGAAGATTCTGAAGCAGCAGGAGGTTCACAAAGCTGCGACGAAAGCGAAGCGGACAGAGAAAGAAGCAACAACAACACAATGTGCGAAGGACATCAACTACAAGGTGAAAGAGGCACTTCTCAAGAACAAGGAGACTGCCGCATGTCTTCCGAGCAGCGCCGACAAGTCCCTCACCACCGCGCAACAGGAGGTAGTAGTACAACAGGCACAGCAGCCACTACGCGCCGGTGCAGCCGTGGGAGGAACGCTACGAGGAACGCAGCCGAGCAAGACGAGTCAGTACTCCATAAATCCTCTGAACCGGATCGCCTCCTCCGCTGCGGGACGAGCAGGTTCAGCTTCTTGTTCTTCGTCCTCGGGCCATCCTCTCGCCGCCCTTCCAACGTTGAAGCGGACCATGCAGCCGTGCAAGACCCACGACTGCGACGTCGAGGTGGAGGTTTTTGTCAACCCGCATGCCTCGTCGAACCTGTTTAGCTATAGTACCTCCACGTCCGCGCCGACTTGTTCCCGGTCATTGTACGCTTCGCCCTACTGCCGGGCCTGCGAAACGACGCGTTTGGCGATCGCGAAGGCAGCCGCAATTACGGAGAAGGAGAGGCTGTGCAAGCTGGTGGAGGAGGGCGGCAACACGTTGACAATGGATTCGACTCGGATTTTTCTCGAGGAGAAGACGAAAGACAGGGGCCACCGGTTCATGGAGCACTTCTGCGAGCGCCACTGCCGTGCCTGCTGCTACCGGTGGTTGGGCGTGAAGGCGACCGGATGGCTGTATGACGAGGATGGCCACCAGCAAGCCATCATTTGTCGCTGCGAGGAAGTGCCGATCCGAATTGTGGAGAAAATCGTTCCGCAGAAACCGCGGTGGTGCGAGAACTTCTACTGCCAGGTGGAAAATTGCGCGGTCGGGAAGAAGTACTGCGACGAGTGCGAGGAACTGCCGAGGTGTCTGGGGGAGGAATGTCGGGCGGGGGGAACGAACTTTAAGTGCGACAACAAGGTGCGCAGGGGAAATCTTCTGTGCGCGGGCTGCGACAAGCGGTACGACTTTCCCGTGGGTGACAGCAAAGCGAAGATGTGGTGGAAGTAGTGCACTTAAATGATCGGAGAGGGAGGACGAGGACGAGCAGCAGCAGGAGATGATGGAGCCGATTTTATTAATTTCGCAGACCAAGAACCTTGATCTTCTGATATGGGGAGGCGGATATTAAGGTAGGAGGTGGAATTCATCTTTGCCAATCATCAAGCGTCGATATGAAGCAGGTTGCCGCGGCGCCTCCTCGCTCCACTCAGATCCCTCGCAGGCGACACACATACCGACCGCGCTGGTCCGTCTTGGTAGCTTGTTGAGACGTACTTACTAAAGAAAGTATGTTTAATATCGTTACCCGTATCCCGTTCACAAGTCCGGTGGTGAGGCCAAGGCTCCATTCCTTCTTGAGTTGAAGATCAGCCCCAATATAAATATTGTTTCCTTTGGCTCCTGTAGACATCCTCACATCCTGTACCTACCTGTAGCGACCGTTATTTGATGAATGCGGCTTCAGATGCTTCACAACGCTCATGGTCCTCGCTCTTCGTTGTACAATGTTGAATGATAATATCGTGCTTACCACGCTTGTTGATACCGATGTACAACTTACCTACTATTGATACTACAACAACTTATTTTGATTTTCGGCGTGCGCGTGGTTCCTTCGCCATCGCCTTCGCCTTCTCATCTCACGCCGCCATCGAAGAGAACCTTGGGTGCTTCTAGTTCTACCTTGGAGCGTGCAGCGCGTCTCGAAAATGTGTTTGAGGCGGAGAATTTGATCTTTCCGGGGCTGATCCCAAGTGGCTGCAATTGATTGCCTTGTGCAGCAACAAGATCAGGATCGTGCTTTGTTTTCCATCGTGTCCCATGATCTCGCACTTTGTGCCGACCACCTCTGAGGTCCCCTCACTCAGTTTTCTTCTACCCACAGCCGAAGCCAGCTACGTACTGTGAGCTTTCGGGCGAGACTGATTTATATACGCAGTTTAGGCGACAAACACAAACTTCATGTATACTTTTTTAGTTTTTAGCGCCTCTGCGCATCTTGTTCTTGAGTGTCCATGACCGCTTTACGTATTGTGGGTTCCGCAAATTCTTTCTGAAATTCTCGATTATTCACCGGAAGCGATCGATTCATTCCCATTGCGTACCCGGTGTTATCGCAAAAAAAAGCACTATCATGTTGGCTTGTGTGGACTGTGGGGAGACGCGGCGTCTGGCAGAGTTTCCTGACCTCGGTATCCTGCGAGACCCTGCCCGGCTCCAGACGTGTTTGGAGTGTGCAGCAAGTGGCGGTCTCCTCAATTGCGAACCGCACCTTCTTGAAGAAGCGCGAAACACGTTGAAGTGCCGGTCCCTGCTCGAAGTCCGCGCCGAGATGAAGACCTGCGCCGCAAAGCTAGCTCGTTCTTCTGGTAGTTCGAGCGACAGCGAGACGAGCGAGCATGGCACTACAAAAATACAACGCGGCCGCATCACTGTCACGGACCTTCTGGGGCAAACCGAGACGTTCGAGGTGGAGCGGTCCACGGGTTTGCGCGAGCTGCGGCAGAGAATCGAGCAGAAGTTCCGCGTCCCCGTGCGGAATCAGCGGCTGCAGTTGGCCGGCAGCGGAAGGAAGGACGTGTTTGGCGGCAGTGCGCAGAATAAACACGATCATGGGTCCGGCCCCCGTGCCAATAACGTGCCGAAGGTCCTCCCGAAAACCTGGGGCGAGCTGAAGGTGCCCTTCGACTCGCACCTGCACCTGGTGTGGCGCATGTGCGACGGTAACAGCGGCGGCGTGTCGGGATCTAGCCTGCTGCAGTTTAAGCTGTGCTGGACGCATCTGGAATACGTGGCCGACTACGCGAAGCATCTGAACGGAATCTGCATCGCGGTCAAGAAAGACCGGCACAGTGACTGGTACAGTAATAGCGAGGACCTCGTGCACCTGGACTTCAAGCGATACGAAGAGGTCCGCGGGGTCATGCACCACGGGAAGTCGTCCTACTGCGGGCGCACCCGCAAGTCACAGGAGATCGACGTCGACCTCGCGCGCGTGCCGGCGGACGTCGAGGGTCTGTATTTCTTTCTCGCGACGGGGGCGGATATCGGCGACTTCTCGCAGCTGGAGGTCGAGCTGCGCGATTTGACCACGAACACAACGCTGGACAAGGCGCCGAGCCGCGCTCAAAGCAAGGGCTTTGCTCGCGCGGTGTGTTTGTGTTGCGCGCGAAGGAGCGGGGACGGCAGCGGCTGGGACGTCGACGTGATTGGGAAAGACACACACGGGCACACGTCACATAAGCGGACAGACTACAGCGGAATGGACGCACTAGTGTGGAAACTGGAGCAGAAGTTCCGAACGTAAAGCCGTCGGAAGGCGTTTTGACTACGATCTGTTGGGGGAGGATACAAATTTGGAAACAATAACTGTGAGACTTGATGTCGAGGAGGACGATACATGATTCATTATATATTGCAGAGCCGAGCTGACATCCACTCTTTTGGCTCCGGCAAACTCATTTCATTTACAAGAACCGTTTCAACATCAACATCTTGTTGTCACGAAGGCACAAAAAACAACGCTATTACCCTGATTCCGAAAACGAAAAGCAAGAAACCAAAACTGATCCACCGGACGTGTCAGAGAAATCGATCAGTCTCGTCCTCGCTTTCATAGCATACCCTCGTCACAGCTATTGCGCAAAGAACGCAGCAACATATCAGGCATTTCAGAACTGCCGTTTAATCTTACACCACGACGTGCAACACAGGCCAGGAAAATTCTTGGACTACAAAAATATATCGCTTCGTGGAACATACAACGCGCTCGATTTCTTATTCTACACGCTCGATCTCCATCTTAAGGAACTGTTCCGAACATGATGTCATCAAGTACTCATACATACGCATACCACTGACTCTGTCTTCATGTTGGAAAAACAAATAGAAATGGACTGCAGCTCATCTGCGTAAATCTGTGTTACTGGTGTCTCTAAAGTTGTAACTGTATACATCCAATGCCAATGGAAAGCTGTAGCTGAGTGCCCCCCAATAACAGAGGTACAGCAAGTCTCCCACCGACCATGGCGCTGACGCAAAACGAAAGGCAAAACGCCGAAATGGAGAAAGCGAAAGGTGGCGATGAGAACAGCGCTCCCCCAGGAGGCACCGAGTCAGGAGGCGAAGCCGACTGTGACGCAGTAGCAGGAGGAGAAGCCGAGTGTGACGTGCGCTCGGCCCGGTCGGACTCGTCCGAAACAATCTCCAGTTTGGAACAGCCATCGTTCGTGCCTGTAGCGAGCCTGGATGAAGAAGAGTGGCCGCAACTTGGGCAAGGTTCAGCGAACCCGATCGCTAAGTCCAGGAGTGGTGCTCCTGTCAGCGCTACTCGCGCCGCGGCCGCGGGGAAAAACGAGGGTGCGGCGGAAGCCGCGATCGAACACCAAAAAAGCCATGCGGGATCGCACGAGAGACCGCCACAGGACACGTCGGGCACGACAACGATCGAAGAGGATGGCAGTGCATTTCATGACTTCGCTACGTTCGTCATCAACGGGGTGAAGACGGCGTGGATTGGCGGAACCAGCACGGCGACGGGCGACCAGCATGCGGGCTCTGGTAGCAAAACCATGATGGACGACGACGACGGCGCTGTTGCGGAGGAAGATGAAGAACATGAACAGTTTGAAGAGGGCGACAAAGCGGCAACGGGGGAGGCTCCCGAAGTGACGGAGGAAGTCAAAACGCTGTGGACCCTCGAGCAAGTGAAGGACGCGTTTCGTGCCTGCGATTTGACGCTTGTCGCGCTTTCGGACTTGCGCAAGAAAGTCCCGGTCCACCTGGCGCTGCCGCTGCTTTCCGACTCCGAATTTGGTGAAAAAGTCGCCTGCTACCTCGTGTACCGCCTGGGGGGGCATCGTGGTAATTTTTTTTTTTGAGACCACGTGCTAGTAATGGGAGGCCGGCCAGCTTTTCTTTTCCCATTCATCTCTGTTTCAGCTCGTGTCTGCTTACGTACAACATCTTCTACACCACTTCAAGTGGCAGTGACCGATGGACGAGTGGTGAGTGTGACGGTGAATCAATTGGGCTTTCACGCCTACTACCTCATAAGGACACAAACATACGACAGGACGCAAGGATATCAAAAATGGGCATAAGGAGGTCGAACCTGTGGACGTCTCTGGTGCCCGATTGAATCTGCCGCAGTGGACCTCGAAAGAGAAGGGCAAGAAAAAGGCCACGAAGACGAAGAGGGGAAGATTGCGGTTGCCGGGTGGCGAAGCAATCGTGCTTGCCGTGAAGGCGAACCACGTTCCCCTGAACGAATCCTTCAACGCTTACGTCGAGATGAAAGAGACGAAAAAGCGCTTTGTGCGGAAAATCAAGAAAGCAGACTTTGTTGACGGTGAGTGGCACAAGCTGCAACTCGGATTTCTGATGAAGGAGACGAAACGGAATTGGAGCAGCATTTTGGGTGATCGCCTCGCCCCTGTACTGTCTCTGCTGCAATCAGAAATCGAAAGTGTGGCGCTTCTTGAGCATCTAGACGCAAAGCCAACTACGGAGAGCAAGAAAACTCCTCCGGTGGAGTCCGGCATTGAAGTCGCACTTCGCTGCGTCGCAGGCCATGCGAATTGGGTCACTTTTGCCGCGGCTGCGTTGAACTGGATTCGCGGAAAAGAGACTCGCGATACGGCAGGGCACGATAAGGAAAAGGCAACACACGACCCCCCAAACGCTTCCGCTGGGCAGGATTGCCCTGCAGAGAAATTGGAAGCATCAGCTTCTTCTTCATCTTCTGCCGGGAGTACCATGACGCCAGACCCAGCAGAAGAGTCTTCCGCGGCAGATGAACCGCTAGAGGAGGGAGCTGGGTCTTGTTCTTCGCCCGCCGAGACGGACTCTCTCCCCGGCGTTGCGGCCCTGCGCGCGTGGCTGCGTCGAGTGCTGTCCGTCGAACAAGTCGGTGAAACTCGAATTTGGGACTCAACCTCGGAGGACACCGACCCTGAGCCTCCTGCTGCCACCGACGGCAATTTTTTCGGTTCGTTTCCAGTCGAGCAACTCCGCCCCCTGTTGCAGGAACGTGAGCTGCGCGACGCGCTCAGCCAGAAGCTTGTCCGCAGCTTGAACACGTCCTCGCTCGATGCGCTTCTGCAGAATCTAATGAAGATCGACGACATTGGCCTGTGGTGCGAAGTGGTCGAGCCGCAATTCGACGACCTGTACGACGCTATGTTGGAGGACGGCTCTTCGAACCAGGATTACGGAAAAAACAGACACAGAAAGCACCATGAGCTGTACAGGGCCTATCGTCTGCTTCCGAAGTTCGTGACTGCGTGCCGCAAATGCAGAATGACAGACGCATTCCGGAAGAAGTTTTTCGCTGAAGATGCGCTGGGGGGTCGCTACGTCGGCGAGGCGTTCAGCGGGTTGAAGTCCATGGTGGCACAGCAGCGGCCCAGTTCGGAGTTGGTGTCCGTGTTTGGAAAAGTGTATGACGCGCTGGCAGGGGGTGGCAGCGTGGAGTCGAATGTGGAGGTTCCACGACTCAGCGATGCGCCCTTGGTGGAGCCGGGAGAGGCGGACGCGGAAGTGGCGGCCTGCACTGCCGATGACGTTCTCCATCTGCCGACGTTTTGCGGGCGGTTTTTCCAGACCTGCAGGGAGTCGTCGGGTAGAGTGCCAGACGTCATTTTCGCGGAAGTTCTTCCGAAACTTTTGGAGAAAGCGCAGGTCGGAGTCATGATCTCCTCTGCTTCCCGACCGTCTGCCGAGGACACCAAAATCGTGGAGGACGAGGCGCCACTCTATTTTCAGAGAATCGCCGATATTCTGGCCGGCTGGATTTTTCCTTCACCTCGCGCCGACGAGCAAAACGAAACGCGGGAGCTTGGAGAACTGATGTTGCAACTGAAGAAATTCATCGACGGTATTGACCGCTCTGCTGCAGGAAAAGACGGCGACAAAAAAGAAAAGGCCACGAAGGGTGAGGCGAGTACGCGTGTCCTGAAGTCCCGGGTGCTCGAGCAGCTACGCAGCCAGCTGGTTTTCACGGAGAGGTTTCGAAAGCACCTTATTGCGAAACCAGAGAGCGTGCTTGCGGCTGTGGCGAATGCGTCACAGCAAGCGCGCAGGGGTACACCCACCGGCGGCAACCTTGTGTTTCCTACGGCGATCGATGCGGAACTGGGCGGCTTCATAGGTGCGGTTCTGGAGGATGTTTTCGCTGAGTTTAGCGCCGATAAAAAGAAGGTGGAAGCTGCAGATGCAGAGGCAGGACGGGGGTATGTGTCCGCGAAAAAGGCATTCTGCCGCTCCTACGTCGATGTTGTCTGCTCGAAGCGGATGCCCGATGCAAACGTGGCCCAGGGATGCTTCTCGCGATGGACACGTTGTGTCGATGAAAGCGAGGTCACAGCTCTCGTGGACGACGGGATGACTCGACTGATGCTCGGTGAAGGCTCTTCTTTCTCGTCGTATGGTTCCGAGGCGAGGCAGGATGCGAACTTCTTGCGGGCTTACAGCAACTACTACTTGGAGTGTCTTTTGCGTGCAAAGCAGTTTCGCGCGGACGTCAGAGCAGCCACAGACGGGCCTGAAAAGGCTCCTGCCGCATCTCCTTCACTCGTTCGTTCACCGCTGCTGAAGGTTTTCCGAGCACAAGAACTCACGAGCGTTTTGGTGTGCCGGTTGGATGAGTTTTTCACTCGCGAAAGTAGCGGCGGCGTCGGCTCAGAAATCGTCACACGTCGTGTGCGCGAGTTGCTTTCCCAGTCCGACGTGTTGCGGCGGGCTGCGCAGCTACTCGACTTCCACCATTCCTACCGTCCTGCAACGTCGTCCGAGTTGGGTCTGCTGACGAACGCGAAGCAAAGTGCGACAGATAACCCTCGGAATGACCACGACGACATCTACTTCGCTTTCGAAGAAACTTCAGCAGCGAGGAAAGGCGTCAACGAAAAGCTCGACGGCTTCAGAGCGGGCCTCGCTGAACTCGACGCGTACGTTTCAGAGGCGGAGGCCTTCGGCCGCGTAATGGAGCGCGTCGGCGTTTCGAAACTTGGCAGGGATGACAATCCGCCGAGCGCGTGGGTGGCGTCACTCCGCGAAGAGCTGGAAAGCGCACCGTTGGGCGGAGGAGACCGCTTGAAATTTGGGCAAAAGTACAAGTACTCACAACTGCAGCACTCGCAATTCTTCATCGACTTGGCGGAAAGCGAAGTGGCTAGGTGCAAGGACGTTGGTGGCCTGGATGCGGGGTTCCAGCGATGTGCAGAAAAACACGTAAGCACGTGGCGCCACACCTTGCAAGCAATCGGCGCTTTGGAGTTTCCTGATCTTGGAGCAGCAGCTTCGATGGACCCAAACCGGGTCAGCTTCAGCGAGGTTTTGAACCTGGTACCCCCGTCGCGGCGGTGTTCGAGCGCGACGGAGGAGGAGCAGAGCGCGGCGGTCACCACATCGGCCCGGCGCACAACTCTGCGCTCGTCCAATCGGTCGCACTCGCAGCCTTCTCCTGAGTTGTCTGACGAAGAAGAGGAGCATACTGCAACAAATTCGCCTTCCGACGAGGAGGACGAGACGCCGGAGCTTGTTCCTCAGCGCCAGGAAAAGCGGCGCGCGACAATGCTTGACGTCGAAGAAGAGATCTGCGCACTGGAGAAGGTCATGGGCCAGAAAGTGAAGCGGCAGAAGGCATTCCTGGCTTGTTTCTGCATCGAAGACGTCGAGCGGAAGACGACGGCTGCCGGAGAAATGCTCAAAACTCTGTATGAAAGCTTTTCATACGGCGCCCCCTCTGTCCGAGAACTCTCTCTCAACGCTTCTCGCCAATCCCAGGACACGAGGGCGGAGCACTTTCAGGTCTCGGCTTTCAAAACAAGAAGCGCGTTCTTATCCGGTCTTCTAACAGATCTTCGGCAGAAGCAGATCAAGGACGCGCCGGGTGCATCCTACGCTGCCGTTGGGGAGGAGGTCATGACTATTTCGCAAAGGCTGGGGCCATCATCAGTGGGAGACCAGCATTTTCCGATGTTCGAGTTTTCCCCGCTCGCCAGGCAGTATGACAGCCTCGAGACAGCTTTTCCGCAGACTCTCCGCGACGAAGTTCGCAAAACGGATACTGCGCTGGAAGTCTTGAAGACCCTGTCTAACAACCAGCGGCTGCTGCAATTTCTCGGGTGCAACCTAAAGCGGGATCTTGAAGGCGAGCTCAACGAGGTCGTTGACGACCTCCACTCGGAAGGCCGCCTGGACCTGGAGGCCGTGCGCAAACTCTCTATGGTGCAGGCCGTGCTTCGCGAAGTCCGCAACGTAGACCACCAGACAAAAAAAGCTTTTGCCTTTCCACAAGCGGTTCTGACGCGGCTGTTCCAGAAAATCGGGGGAAACGAAAGACACTTCATTCGAGCAGTAGACCTTTGCGGCTCTCTCGTCGTGGCATTTAAAGAGAAGCTGGAGTCCTCGGGCGCGGACCGCGACGACGCGAGCAAGATTAAGATTCAACGACTAGTCCAAAACGGCAGTTTCCGGGTGAGAGTCGGGTCTTCTCCGACATGCGGCCGCGTCAGCAGCGATAACGGAGCAGAAAGCGAAAACGCACTTGAAAAGAAGATCGACACCGACCGCGTGACGATTACAGCATCCTATCGCTACAGTGACACGGAGCGGAAAGGAGCCGCGGGCAGCGCCGCAGAGCGGATTTTTTCGGAGGACGACTTGCGAGAGCTGAAGCAGCAGGCGCGCATGCTTGAGAGCCGCCGCCCTGCGGCGGGAAAAACCTCGAAAACCGATGACGCGACCGCAAATTTTCTGCAGATTTTCGTAAATACGTTCGACTCCGTCGTGGAACTGCAAGCCCGCCTGGAGGAGGTGCGTCGCAGCGGCCACTTTGGGTACCGCGATTACAGCGCGACGTTCGCCGCACAGGATCTCCAAGGGGGTTGCAGGTTGGAGAATGCATGTGAAGAGATCAAGCGGGACCAAAAAACCTGGGAGGAGGGGCTGGCGCGCGCCCGAGAAAAGTACCCAATCATGTCGAAACTGGTCGGAAGCCAGATGTGGGATCTGCTCGACTTCTTCAGAAGTGCGCCGGCGGTTGCAGCCACAGCGGACATGCAACGCGTGAGCACGTTGCTGCGATGGGTGTTTGCGCAGACCGAGCCGATGACAGAGTCGCTCTTGCAGAAAGTGCGCCGCAGGGCCGACGTCTGTACAAATGCTGACGCGGACACCAACATGAAGTTGAAGATCGTTAGCGTCGCGGACCGACTGGAGGCGTTCGGGTTTCAGCTGGATCTGCTGCAGAATGGGACCTTGCGGCCGACGTCCGTGTCGACAACGCTGCACCTTCCGGAGCAGCTCGCAACCGAGGACCTGGTAGACGCGACCTGCTTCAAGGTGTGGCAGGGTTTTGTCGAGTCGCACAACCGGAGCTGCACCCAGGAACCCCTGGTTGGCGCTCCTTCGCTGTTCTCATCTTCGTCGATGGTTGTTACTACTGCTGGCCAGACGAGCCAAGCAGGAGCAGCAGGCAGTTGTACTTCCAGTGTTTTCATGTGCTGCGCGAAATCCGCGCGCGACACCCTGCCGGCGGTGCTGTGGAGTTACGCGTCGCTGCGGCTCCGGCCGAAGGCGGACATGATGCTGTTTTGCGTACCCACGACGGGCTGGGACCAGGTGGAAGCTTTTTTGGCACGGTGGAGACAAGCGGCGCAGGGCTGCCTATACGCGCTGGTGAATGGCGAGCTGCTGGAGTACGACATTCAGATTCGCCTCGTGGCAGAGGTGCGCGCCGAAGCGACTGCAAATCGCGCTGCCGCGTACCTGCTCCTCGTCGTGCTGGAGCAAGGGGAAGTTCGGAGGCACGGGGTAAATATGGGCGTTGATGATCGATTGCCATCGGCGTTGAACGCCGCTCCTCCGCGCGCAGCGACGAGAGGACGCGGCGCAGGTGTATTTGGCAAAAGGAAGAAGCAGGCGACGAACAGCACGTGCTACCTTCTGAACGAGTTTCGGCCCCACTTGGTTTTGGACGTGTGGGCCAGAAATCTCAGAACTGCCGCTCAACGTACTGCGCAGGCGACGTCGGCAGCGTTCTCGGGTGGCCAGTTGATGACTCCCCGCAATGCAAGTGGAAATGCAGCGACAACCGAAGCGGAGCAACTACCGAAACTGGCGAGGGGAATTGCCGCTTGTTGCGACGGAGGTACTTCGGTGCGCGTGGTGACGTCCGCCTACCCGGGATGCGGGAAAAGCGACTACATCCGCAGCCTTGCGCGAAAAGAGGGGCTCTGGCCGATCGACCTGCGACTGAGCGGTCCAATGAGCCTGGAGCGCGCCACGGCCGAATTGATTGCGGCGTTTCGCGAGCAGCAAGAAGCTGTGCCGGGGGTCTCCGCTGGGGACCACAACAAGGTTAAGTTCTGCCTTCATCTGCACGTGAACGACGTGTTCTTCGATGCGGAGCCGGGAGAAAGTGCTACACCAGGGCTGACTGCTGCTGGCAACCAGCACACGGCGATCGATGCGAACGCCCGGACGCTGTCAGACTTGCTGTTTCAGCTCGTGTTTCTGAAGACCCTGCAGTCTCCGTGCGGCGCGCTGTTTCACGTCCCCGAGATCAAGCGGTTCTTCGTCGAAATCGCGAACCTGTCCCGCATCGCCGACAAGGAGCGACCCGTGAACCTCGGCCGCAGCATCCCGTTTTTCGCGCTCTTCCCGGTCGACGACCACCTGGTGTTCTCGTTCGACCGCTTTTGCCCGTCCGCCGACTCAGACAGCCCGGACAGGATCGTCGCGCGCACGCTGGCGCTGCTCGATAGCCCTTGCGATGATCCTGCGGACGGCCGCTCCAGAATCGACACGGTGGACCTCGCGCTCGACAAAGTTTTGGGCACGTCGGAACGCTTGTCTGCGGACCGCGTGCGGGCGCTGCTGCGAAAGTACCTCGACGGGGGAAAGATTTGCAGCTTTGCGCAGCTGAACAGCGCCGTGGAGGTTCTCGCGACCCAGCTGGTCGCGCTGCATTCGAGCGTGTTCTTTTCCGTCGAGAACGTGGACGCGCAAATGCAGTCCGTCGACGTGGCTGCGCGGCGCCTCCGCAGCGAGGTGGTGAAGGGCTTGCTGCGCTTCGTGGTGGATTTCTGCTCACCGTCAGTCGACGTCGACAGCCTGCGACAGCAGATGCAGTCGCTCTCTTTTGCTGAGCCGTCTCCGACGAGTGGCCGCGCGTACGGCCTGGACCTGATTCCGTGGTCGCAACTCAAGCCGATGCTGGTCTTCCACCGCAATGGGCGGCAGACCGTTTCGCCGTTGGCGAAGGGTTCTGCTTCCTCCACTCTCGCTTGCTTCGAGAACGTCACCCGCCTGCTGCGGGCGCAGGGAAAAAACTTGCCCTGCTACGACAGCATGACCACACAGGAGTTAATCCGCGAAGCCGTGAAAGTCGTGGGCTTCGCAGGAACGGCCACGGCGCTGTCCGACGCGAGCATCGACGCAATCGCGCAGAACTACGTGGTGACCCCGGATAATTTCCTCAAGATGGTGCGCGTGGCGCTGCGGGCCGAGGCCAGGATGCCCGTGATTCTCATGGGTGAAACGGGCTGCGGCAAGACGAGCCTGCTGCAGACGCTGGCGAAGATTCTTGGCGTGACGTTTTTCGACATGCCGATCCATGCAGGCGTGGCGGCGGGGGACATCGTCGCGTTCGTGAAAAAGTGTGAGGAGGAGGCAAAGCGGAAAGCGACGACCAGCTCGAGGGAAGTTTGGGTGTTTCTGGACGAGATCAACACTTGCGAGTACCAGGGAGTGATTTCGGACCTGGTGGTAGATCGGCGTATGAACGGGAGGCGGCTGTCGGACAACTTGGTGTTTCTGGGAGCCGCGAACCCGTATCGACGGAGGCTGATTCCGGAGAAGGAAAGCAACCTTGGAGGACCAGCACCAGCCACGGCATCCGCAGCGGACGTCGAGCGGAGGGCAGCGGGGTCCACCCACAACAAGAAGCGGAAGTACGCGGACCTGGTTTACTCCGTGCACCCGGTGCCGGAGAAGCTGCTGCAGTTCGTCTACGATTTCGGAAAGCTAGGCCCGTGCGAAGAAGAACAGTACGTCGCAATCATGTGCCGGGGACTCGCGCGACGCCTCGCCGGATTGGGCCTGCTCAGGTTTTGGTACCGCGAGGACTCGAGTCGTCCGGACAATCACTACTACAGACAGCGACCTGTCTTAGGTCACCAAGGAAACCCGGGCGCGCCGCGCGTGACCTACAGAGAGGATTTCAAGCCACTCTTTCCCGATCGCAGCGGCAGTACTGCGGAACAGGAAGAATTCGCCGGTGTCGCGAGCAAGCTGATTTGGGTGTCGCAGAAGTTCATCACCGATAGGTTTCCGAACTACCTGGTCAGCCTCCGCGATATCAAGCGCTGTGTCGAGCTGATCTTCTTTCTCGTGGGCTTCTACAAGGAGCGGGAGAACATCATGGTCTCGGTGAATCAAGAGTTCTGGAGCGGCCCGGAGGCAAAATCCTCTCAGCGGGAGCCTCTACCCCTGAGGTACATGTGCCGTGCAGACAAGCTGCTTTCTGATGCGATGCTTTTCGCCCTGATGATGTGCTATCACTCGCGCATCCCGGACCGAGAGCAGCGCAAGGAATATCGGACGCTCCTCGAAGAAAGTATGGGAGGAATGAGGGGACAGTACCCGCAGCACAGTCAGAGTTTCCGCTCTAATCCGCGCGTCGTGCACGCGTACCAGGAGACCCAGGCGAAGTACGAAGACAACTTTCGAACGTGGGAGCGTCGCGACCGGAATTCGGAGTACGAAGACTTCCTTCTTTCCTACTGGCACAAGGAGCAGCACGAGAAGATGGTCGGGCTAATGAAGCTGCCGCGCGACTACGTCGTGACCAACACGCTCGCGGAGAACATCTACGTGAGCGTGATCGGATTGTTGAGCCGCGACCCCGTGATCGACGTGGGCAAGCCTGGCATGAGCAAGTCTTCGGCGCTGATCATCATCGACTCCAATCTGAAGGGCGCGGAGAGCGAGATGCCGTTTTGGCAGCGGATGCCGAAGCTGTACGTGATCAGCTACCAGGGCAGCGACGTGTCCAACAGCGCGGGCATCGAGCGCAGGTTCCAAAAGGCGGAAAAAATGCAGCAGTCGTACGACAAGAAATTCCGTGAGGCGGAGGCGAATAGCAATGCGAGTGACCAGACGCTGCTGTTGACGACGAGCAGCAGCAGCAGCAGCTGCGCCTTCAGTCCGAAGCGCACGGTGGTGCTTTTTTTGTTCGATGAGATCGGGCTGGCGGAGCAATCACCGAACAACCCGCTGAAGGTGTTGCACGCGTGGCTGGAGCCTGCGCAGTCGAAATCGCGCAAGCCGGAGTTCGCCTTTATCGCCCTGTCCAACGACCAGCTCGACGCGGCTAAGATGAGCCGTGGGCTGACGATCAATCTGCCCATGCCCGAGCCCGCGGACTTGCAAAACATCGCCTCGGAAACGATGAAGAGCATCCTCGGAAGCGAGATGCAGCAGTGGTCAGGGAGCGTGAAGAACGTCATCGACGCTTTGGTCCGCTCGTACAGGAAGTACTACGTGAGCCAGCCGATCGCGGATTTCCACGGACTGCGCGATTTCTACTTCCTGGTGCGGACGTTCTGCCGCGACGTGAAAAGGCGGCTTTCGACGTCTTCGGGGGGAGGTGCAGCCGGACAGCAATCGCAAACCGCCGATGTCGAGGCGGTGCTGCTGCGGGCGCTTCTCGAGGCTGGTCAGAGGAACTTCGGCGGCGTGCCGTTGTCGCGGTCGGAACCCACGACCGAAGGAGCGTCGTCGACAACCAATCCCCGGTCTCCCCAGACACACGTCGACAACGGGTTTTTGCGCGCTCTGAAGGCGGACTCTACCTTCGAAAAACTCTGGACTCCGAAAAACCGCAGCCAGCAGCTATCCCTCCCCGAGATGCTGTCGCGCAATCTCGCCGCGCAGCAGCAGGGCCGCCACCTGCTGCTCGTTTGCAAGACCGCAGCCCATTACGAAGTCGCGCTCGACCTGGTCCGCATGGCTGCCAGGAAGCACTCCAACACCTCCGACGACCACACCCCCGTCGAGAGTTTCGTCGGCTCCGTCTACCCGCGCGACGTAGTGTCTTCCCGGACACAGTCGTCTTCAAGCAGCATCCATCGAGGATCTCACGTAGCCTCTCAGACAGTGGACTCCGGCAGCACGTACGCGACCGACGTCCTGAACCGTTTCATGCACAACATGGAAGTCGGCGGCGTCGTCGTGCTCCGCAAGCTGGAGCTGATTTACGGCAGTTTGTTCCACGTCCTCAACATGAACTACGAGGAGCACGAAAACGGCGAGTACCGCTGCCGGGTGGCGCTCGCGGACATCCACAAGAAGGTTGCGGTGCACCCCAACTTCCGGTGCGTGATCCTGATGGAGGAGGCCGACCTGCCCTCCGTGGACGTCGCGTTTCTGAACCGCGCGGAGAAGCACTTCGTGGGCCGGGTGGAGGACTTGTTCGTGGACGAAGCCCGCCTTGGGGGCGTGGGGGAGACGGTGGCGAAGTTGCGAAACCAACTGGCAAAGAGCTCGAGCAGTTGGACGCGTCGGCATGAAGAGGAGACTTCTACCGACTCAAGCGACCCTCGGGCGACCAACCACGCGTGGAAGCTGTGCTTTGGGGCGGACGACTGCGTGTGTGCATCCCTCGTGATCTCGTGCTGGCACGAAGTTGTGCGAGACGAAGAAAAGGTACGAAGGTGGATTCCGTCCGCTACCGCAATTTTCAAAATTTTCGCGCCGCTAGCGTCGTGGTATGGTTCTTCATCGCATCAGAAAAACACATCAGCAAAAGGCAACTGTCACCCGGTCAGTTTCTCGCACTTGGAGAGCTGCCGCGCGTGTGGTGTCCCGGCCGGGCCAGCGCGCAACTTGACCGCGATTCGTAAGAAGCGCCTGCATCTGGCTGCCCCACGCGCAAGAGTTTCGCCAATCCTCCCGCGCCGCTGCCGCAGCGTCTGCGCCCAGACACTGTGGCCACGCCAGGTGGACCAGCTCGCGCGCATCAGCGCGAGGAGCTGAGGGAGGCCCGCGCCAAAAATCAGAATCGGAAACCGTTGCAAAAAGGCGAACACGCCTAGCACCTATGGCCACTGCCGAGGGGCACACTCCTGGGCATTTCGCGCGGCCTCTCCCGCCCCGGGGGCTGCCATGGCGACGCCCTTGCACCACTCGGAAAAGCCTCGAAATGGGGAGCCAAGAGCTGCGACACCACGTCGCCAGACTGGAGCCTTGCCCGCAAGCCGGGGCGCCAGCTAAAGCGATGGCGTTGAAAGTAAGCGCCGAGGCCTTTGCTTCTGCTGTCATCGTCTAGCCCCAAAGCTATCGCCGTGAGCTCGCTCGAGCATCTCCCTAGCATCAGAGAGACCGCGCGTGATGTCAACGCAAGGCCCCGCCTGAGAATTGGCGCAATTTGCTAGCCACAACGAGGCGACCGCATCGAGCGCAGTCCTATGGCTCTGCGACCGTCTCGATTAGTTGGCGCGCCGCGCCACATTTTTCGGGCTGAGTCTGAGCGCGAGCGCGGTCATACTTTGCCCCGAGGGTTTTTGGCGATTATCCACTCTCTCGGGCGCACCGTTCACCTCTTCAAGTCTGCAACGCAAGCGGCCGCGCGCGGTTCTCGGCACTCCTAAAGCGGCGCCGCTGTCGCATTCTTTAAGAGACAGCGGAAAGGCCCCCGCCGAGTCTTTTATCGCTTGCTCCAGCGAAAGACTTCCGCAAGATGTCGAGCGCCGTGCGCACGGCGAACCAGATGGGCGGCTGCGTGTCGCACTGCGCGGCCCATCCGAAGCAAGCCCCCGCGGCTGCGGCGCGCAGTTTCGCCATAGTGTGGCAAGCTTTGGAAGGGGCCGAGGGGTGCAAGCTGGCGAAAGCCAATGGGGGAGCTTGTGCCGCAAGAATTTTGGCGCTCTAGGTGGCAGCGCCTGGCTTAGCATGGCAGAGATATGCGACCCCATTGCTTTCGCGTTTGGCTTAGTCCAGTCGGACTATGAGCGAGACCGCGCCACATGCTTCACCGCTGCAGCAACACCGTCAACAAAATCACTTCCCTCGCAGCTTTTCCCAGTC
Organism: Amoebophrya sp. AT5.2; assembly: GCA_005223375.1. Classification (NCBI taxonomy): domain Eukaryota; class Dinophyceae; order Syndiniales; family Amoebophryaceae; genus Amoebophrya; species Amoebophrya sp. AT5.2. The sequence goes on along the minus strand of RXOD01003892.1, from coordinate 1,513 downwards.
TGGTGCGCGCTTTAGGTCGCAAGCGCATGGGAAGCGGGAGCGGCCTGGATCTGTTCGAGACAGCACGCGAAGAGCTGGGCGGAAAAGCAACGCAAGACCTTAGGCGCGCCACCTCCTATGGCGACGCCACGCGCGAGACCGCGCACCCCGTGCGGGGCATCGGCTTCGCCTCCTCGGAACACACCGGGGCGCTAGATACTGACCGCGATTCGTGTTCACAAAATAGCGAATCGCGATAGGTGGGCACCTCTGGAAGTTTTTCCGCACGGCCGCCAGACACCCCGCCGGCGCGCCTCTTTTCGAGGCCTCAAAACTGCGCGCCAAATCGAGGCCGTGCGCCGGCGCTGGAAGTTTTTCCGCAGCTCGTCGGAGGACTCCGCCAAGTGTGGCCCTGGCGTTCGTTCTCCAGACAAATCGCGGCACTTTTGTCACCAAAAATCGCCACGAAATCGAGGCCGTGCGCCGGCGCTGCAAGTTTTTCCGCAGCCGATTCCCCGAGCTGTGGCGAGGCGTGCGGGAGACAGCTCCGCCAGCTATTCGCCATCTGTTTACGGGCATAAAAGGCATCGGGACCAGATTCACGGCAAGCAGCGCCTCTAGCCTAGTGCCAACACCCAAACCAAAACCGCACAAGTATCGCCCTCATTGCGATGACGCCGCCCCACGTTTTCGGCGGTGCAGAGATCGCCAAGCCCCTCACCAAGTCCCGCCACCGAAGCCAGAGTCTCTTGGTCGCTGGGCTCGAGGGAATGCGCTGCGCGCTTTTCGTTCAGCCTGAATGCCTCGCGAAATTTCAGCGCGACGCACTGGCCCCAGTTTGATGCAAGCCCCTCGGCAACTGGGGCCATGGCGATGGCTTTATCTCTCCAACCATTGGCGCAATTTCGCCAGCAATTGCTTCCCAATGATCCAGGATTCTGGGCCGTCCTGGTCTTCTCCGCGCCAGCTGGAAAACTGGCGCACCTCGACGCAGAAGCACGGGGGGCGGTCCTTGTGGATTCCGGGGGCGACGTATCCGCGCCAGGCCTCCCCCATGTGCTCTAAGAACCGCCCAGCTCTGCGCAGCCAATTACCAACGCGCTGGGTGGTGCATGCTTTTGCCCGTGTTGCTTGTTGCTTACGCGGCTCCATGGTCTCGGCTGTATCTGCTGCGGGCCGTGGATGGGCTGAAACGTCGAAGGAATCCGCGGAGGGCTTGCGCAGGGCCATCGAGCCCGCCAGTGCGACCCGAAAGCGCCCCAGTGCCTCGGCTTCTATCTTGCGCCCTGCGGGCGGGTTTTGGACGCTTTGGGGCATTTTGTCGCGTCTAGTTTTCGCGTTTCCGGTAGGGGTTGCGCCGTTGTTCTGGGCTTGTCGCTGTATGCGCGGGCAGGGAGATGGCGGGGGGCCTTGACTGGCTGGGAACTGGGGGCCGACTTTCTGCCAAAAGTAGACCAGAACTTGCACCCATCGAGCAAGATTGGGGCGCACACTGAGACCCTGGAATGCGCTCCGGTGAAGTCCGCGCGTCAGC
>RXOD01003891.1:0-39427 GCA_005223375.1 Amoebophrya sp. AT5.2 | reverse complement strand
CCGCCGTACGGGCCTGCAGCTGCCGCAGCATTGGCGTTGAAGAACCCGGCCCCAATATTGCTGTAGTCGATGAGCTGGTGCTGCCCAGCTGGCTGGTTGGGCCCCGTCCAAGACGGTCCCGCACTAGAAGTACTTGACGCGGCGTTGGCGTTCGTGCCTGCTTGGTTGTTGGCTCCGTTACTTGCCCCCGCAGCGTTCCCATTGGGGTTCCCACCACCACCGGCCGCATTTTTGTTCTTCTTATTTTTCTTTTTTCCGGCGCCGGCCTTGGCTTTCGCAGCGGCCGCTTTCGCCTTCGCAGCTGCTTTCTTCGCGGCGGCTTGCCTCTGCTTCCTGGTTCCGGGAAGCGGCTCTTGCTTATTGGTCCCTCCGGAAGCAGCTGCCTTTTGCGCAGCAGGTGCCGCGGAACTACTACTCGAGCTCGACGCAACAGGCTTAGCGGCGCCGGCAGCAATACCCGATGCCGATCCAGCTGCTTCTGCTACTACTCCTGCCCCGGATGATGACGACGCCACCACATCCCCAGGAACGTCTCCAAAGTTCGTCGTCCACGCGCCCAGATTCGCGTCCCACACGGCCCCGCTGCTTCCCCCGCTCAGATCCCACGTCATCTGGCCTTCCGCTGTCATTTTTCCTTCGTCCAGACTCTTTTTCCATTTTTCTTCCTGCTCCAGGCGCTTCTTCGCGATCCATTTTTCCTTCCACTCTTCCTGGCACCAGATCTTGCTGCTGGCCTCCCTTTCTTCGCCCTTTTTCACCTTGATCGCTTTCCACTCCTTCGTGGTCACGCCCATGCCCCGCAGCACGTCGCCCCCCACCACCCCGTCCATGGAGTGGCAGCCGATATTTTTCGTGATCACGAATTCTTGTAGTTCTCTGCCGACATCCAGCGAGTCCCACAGCGGGAAGTCGATTTGCGATTTCTTCTTCCGGTGCTTCGTCTCCTCTTCCCACAGCTCCTTCGCGCGCTCCAGGTACCAGGACAGCAGGTTGTGGTTTGAGAGGTACTCGAGCAGGGCCACCCCGCGCGCCTCCACCGTGTTTTTCCCGCGGACCTTCTTGTCCAGAATGTGGTCGTACCAGTGCTGGATGATGACGAGCAGCTTCTTGTCGTCGAAGAAGTCCTTGCGGCACTCGATCCACTTCCCGAAGTCGCCCTCCGGGTCGTACTTGTGCGTGTGGTGCTTCTTGGCGAGCAGCAGCAAGGTGTGGGGTCTCGGTGTCTGGGGGGTCTGCGCGCTGGAAGCTGCTGCCGCCGCGAGCTTCCCGTTTCGGTCCTGGAGGTTGCGCTGCGCATCCACGACCAAATCCACCCCTTCCGGCTCGAGCGGGTGCTTCTGGTTCGTCGGCTCAAGACGGCTGAGTTTCTTGTCTTGCTTTTTTTTGCTCACGTGCTGGTTGTCCTTCGCGGCCTCGGCGAGAATCGCCGCCACGGATCCGGGCGGGTAGTGGTGCTTGGCCTCGAACAGCTTCGTGTCTTTCTTTACTCCCCCAGCACCTGCCGCGTCTCCGATCGAGTCCTCGACGTCGGCAAAAACACTCTCGGCATCGCCGAGCCCGAGATGGAGAAAGAGATCATCTTCGGCTGCGCCGTCCCGATCTCCTGGACCGTCTTCCCCGTCCGATGAACTAGAGGAGCTCTCTTCATCGTCGTCGGTGTCTTCGATCTTGGCAATCAGCTTCGCGTTCCTGGCGGCTTGAGAATTGGGCTTGGGCACCTTCTGCTTCTTCGCCTTCGCTCCTTTTCCTTTCTTCTTTGTCTTCTTCTGCTTCGCCTTCGCCTTGGCGTTGGCCGCGGTGGCCTTGAGCTGAGCTGTTTTCGTGTTGTTTGAAGACACTGCAGCTTGGTTTGCTGGTGGTGCAGCCCCGCTTGAAGGGTGTGCAGCAGCTGCGGCTCCGGGCGCGGCCTTGTTGCCGGTGGTCGCGTTCCTACCGGGGACTGATGAAAAAGAAGTTGTCGTGCCGCTTTTGTTGGCGCCCCCACCTGCCGAGAAGGCTCCATAGTTCGTGGTTGGCCTCGCGCCGGCGGCGGGCCCCCCACTTCCGCTTTGATTTGATCCGCCCAGCCGGCCGATGACATCTTCTGCCGCGTGGCTGCTCTCCTGCTCCGAATTTTCCGTTGCGTCGTCGCTATCCCCGGCGAAGTGCTGCGTTTTACGTCGTTTTGCGTCCGGCTCTCCACCGGCCCCCAGCAAGCCCCCAGCCAGCAGTTCGAACTGATCGCCCGTGGGAATCAAATTCGATTCCGCCTGTTTTCTTTTGTTCGCTGCAGCGCCAGACGTCGTCCACTTGTCGCGCAGGCCCCCTGCACTCGCTCCCTCTGCCTCAAAGTCGTATTCGTCGCTCTCCTCCTCGTCGTCACTATCACCACCAAGAACCTGCTCCCCACCTCCCCCGCGAACCACGTGCCCCCCGATGTTAATTCCGCCCACCAGCTCGTCCTTTTTCGCGGCTGCGTCGCGGCGGAAGCGCGTCGCGTACTTCAACTCGACCAAGCGGCGTTCGTCGTCCTCGTGGACCATTGCGGCGTTCGAGACGTCCTTATCTATATCCTCCCACGGCAGCGCGTGGGGATACGTCCGCCGAAACTCCTTCAGGTCGTCCAAAACACTTAGCCGCACGCGCGCCGCCGCCTCGTGCCACACCCCAAACTTTGCCTCGGGACGCACGCCCCGCGGGGCCGGCAGCTTTTCCAGCGAGTCCCAGGCGGCGGGCTGCCCCAGTTTCAGGAAGCCCGGAAACTCGCCGCGACCTGTGAGCCACGGCTTGTTCTGGTGTACCAAGCAGTAGTCAGACGCGTTGCCGACGAGGGCCTGGCTGGGGTTTTGTTCTTGTTGCTGATTCATGGTTTGTTTCGCTTGTTCTTGTTTCGCCGCCTTTTTCAAACCGGAGAGCGAGTTGTCCTTAATCGCCTGCGGATTCCAGTTGGGTTCGATGAAAGGCAGGTCTTCCGGGAGCGGCATATTCATCGCGAGAACACCCTTGCGAGACAGCTCCGACGAGTTGCTCGCGCCCGCACCGAGGCCGACCATGTTGGCGCCAGTGGCAGAGGCAGCTCCCGCCGTGCCGTTTTCTACCGCTTTCTGCTGCTCGAGCTGCCGTGCGCGCTTGCGCTGCTTTTTGGTCATTCCGGCGTAGGGGTCCCGGGGCCCCGCCGAGGGGTCCAGCAGCTTGAACCGCTCCGCCGCCGCCGCTTCGGCAACTTTTTTCGCCGCCGCTTTCGCCGCCGCTTTCCGTTGCTTTTTCGTCATCGCGCCCGTGGCGGCCACCTCCCGCGCGGCGGCTTGAATTATCGGGTTCGCGAGATCCACCCTGTCGCTGCGAAACTGGCTTGCGTTCACTAGCCCCGAAGAAGTCAGCGTCTTCGCCTCTTCCTTCAGGCGCTCCTTCCGCTGCTGCTCCAAAAACTGGGGGGTGGCCTTGTTCGCCATGAACTTCGCATTTTCCCGCATCCGTTTGGTGACCAAATCACTGTGAAACGCCGGTTGAAACGCCGGGTTCACTAAAGTGTTGAGCAACTGGCTCTGACCCTCGACTTGTTTTCGTAGATCCTCCTTTTCCAAGTTGTGCACCGCCTCCTTCCGCAAAATGTCGTCGATGGGGGGCGGAACTTTCTTGCCATTGTTCTTGTTCGCAGAAAATGATGTTGACGCCGCTCCTCCGGGTCCTGTACTTCCCGCCCCGCCACTGCCTTTGTTTTTGTTTCTGCTATTGCCGGCCGCGGTGGCCGTGGCGGTGCCACCACCACTTCTTCCTGTGTTGTTGCTGGAAGCTGACGAACCTAACCCATTCAAATCCGAAAAAGTGATGCTGGCGTGCTGCGGGCGCATGGTGTTCGGAGTAGACGAGGGAGGATTCGCGGACGACGCGGCTCCACCTTCGCCGACGTACTTCTTCATCATATTGAGCATGAGCACCTGCTGCTCCGCCGTTGCCTTCCCAGTGCTCATGGCTGCGGCGGCTTGCTGCAAGTCGCCCGCTATCGCTGCACCATCCTCAACTTTTTTGTTTTTCGCAGCTACTCCAGAAGACGATTGCGGAACGGTCTGTGCTTTATTAGCTTTACCACTTGATGTTCCTGCATTTGCATTGGCCCCAGAAGCTGCTGCTGCTCTTCCTCCTGCGCCACCACTTCCCCCCTGATGTTGCATCATGTCCATGTGCGTCTGCTGCGGGTAGAATGATCCGGTAGCGCCGAAGCCTCCGTACGGGTTTTGTTGCTGCAGGTGCGGCTGCATGATATTGGGCGGGGGCATCATTTGCGGCATGGGGGTCATAATTCCCGGATGCGGGTTCATAATTCCTGGGTGCGGGGTCATGATGCCCGGGTTAGAGGTTGAAAAAACCCAGGTGGGCATGCTCCGGGTTTAGATTTTGCGGCTATGGGATCGATCCTTCTCGGGTCCATCGTGCGATCACCACCCAGCGATGTCGCTGATAAGGGTCCGCCAGAGCTCGCTTGGCCCTTTTCATCCGATTAAACCGACACCAGCACCAGGAGCAGGGCACCCTCTGGCTTCCTATCTATGGCTGCAAAATGTGCTGAGGCGGGAACCACCCAGATGGAACCACAGACACACCAGATGGGCGCGCAGCCTTTTCGCGGGGAGCATACGTCAGAACTCTGCCGATCCTAGTTCCCGAAGAGGAGATCTGCAGCAAGAGCAACCGTCAGTAAACCTACAACACCTTGACCTAGCTAATCCTGAGTTTATTCAACACTTAACTGGGTGGGGGGTCATTATGCCCGGGTGCATGCCTGCATGTAGCATGTTCATTGGCATCGGCATCATGTTCATGTGGCCCCACGGGTTCGCGAAGTTGTACAGACTGTTGTTCATTTGCGCGGCTTGGTCCTGTTGATAGCCCCCGGCCGCATTCGTATTCGAGGATTCCGCAGCGGGCTGGCCCGGCTGCGCCTTGTTTATGCCCGGCATTTATTGGGTGCGGGTTGCGGTTCGGCCTAGAAGGAATGAAAAACCACAGCTGAAGTGGACAGAAGTGAGTTCCTAGTTGTCGTAGCGGTAGCTGCCGTGACTGTCGTGGTTTTCGTCGCTGGGGCGTCGTAATCGTGACATTGGGGGTCGCGAGCTACCATGCGCCTTTGTCGAACATCTGAGAGTAGACACCTATGAAGGTATCTGGTGGCGGGAGAAGCCGTGCAGGTACGAAACCAAATAAACCTGATGAAGTAGGAAGGACGACGAGGACGACCGTCGGAAAAAATAGAGAAATAGGCTAAAGGCTTTGAGGTTGAGTAAAGCTGAAGAAGACATGACACGAGGCTTTCCACGTTCGGCTCGCGATACCGTATTTTTTTTCATGCAAAAAATATTAAATTAATCACAATGAATGTCGCTGTCAATTTTGCTGGTGAAATGAATCAAGAAAGCTCCTGTGTATGCCGGGCGCATTGATCATGGGGTACATAGGGTTGGGGCTGCAGGAGCTATAGTTGAACTTTTCAACACGAGGACCACCAGCAGGAGCCTGCAACAAGATCTTCAGTCTATCGTTTTCGCGTTTTTCACTGCGAGAGCATCATTTATTTTTTTATTTTCTGGGGCAACTACTACAGCACGTGCACGTCGACGAACAGGATGTGTGTAACAAGGTGGAGGATGCTCGCTGCAGACCGCCGCGACGGCCTGGAGCTTTCGGACATCATGCATTTTCCCTCGCTTGACGAGTGGGGGCTACTACTTTCTTACTTCGTCCAGAACCGGACACATGGCGTTGTCGCGCGGAGGTCCAGCTCCTCCGAGTGCTTTTTTCTTGAAATTTATTTTTCTGCCTTCTTCGTTCTTGCGTGGGTTTGATGCGCGTCATAGGCTTGGCTCGAGTCGTGGTAGGTAATGATACTAGCACGCGCTTTCCTGCTGGAAAAACGCCCTACTTCTTCGCGTTGTGCATGATGTGGAGGATGTCGCCGTCCTGGACGACGTAGGTTTTGCCCTCCATCTTGTACTTGCCCGCGGCTTTCACGCCGGCCATCGAGGTCTTTCCACCGGGGGTCTGGTGCTCGATGAAGTCGTCGTACTTGGCAGTTTCCGCCTTGATGAAACACCGCTCCATATCGGTGTGGATCGCTCCCGCGCAGTTCGGAGCGGTCGCACCCTTGTACACCTGGATGGTTCAGGTCATCAAAACTTGGATCCGATCATACATCGTGTTTCCGTGTTTTGTGGACAATGCCATGCTACGAAATATAGTTGTACAACGCATGCGAAAGCGAATGATCGTAATCAGCCTTACTAGCATCAAAAGTGAGAGTGAGTCTGTAAAAGTAAAACCAAGACGTATTATAACCTACTGAATAGCCAGAAGCAAAATCGGTACTGTCCACGATTTGACTTCGTCTTCTCCGCAAGTGAAGAAGTACATGAGGTTGAGTTCTGTGTACCCGGTCTTGATGATTTTGTCGAGCGAGGAATCTGTGTTGCCTTCTTCTGCTTTGAGCGCTGCGAGCGCAGCCGCGTCGTCCCGTGCTTGGAACAGCTGTTCCTCGTAGTCCACCGACAGCGGGATGATGGTACCACCACCGTGCTCCTGGATCCAGGTAAACACCTTCGGGAGCCTGTAGTCGGTTACGGGAGGTTGGTCTTGGTTTTTTATTGCGAGGAGTCGCCCACTACATTCGAATTTTAAATTTGTTCGCCAAAAAAAAAAATCAGTTTCGCCCTATTACCATTTGCTCTTTTTCGTTTTGTAGCCCTTCTCGCTCATGTTGAGGAGGTAGACCACGGGCTTCGTGGTGATCAGGATGGGTAGGAACTCATTGATTTTTTCAACTTCGTACGGTGACCAAGTTTGCTTGGACAGCAGCTCGTTCTTCTCGAGATAGTCCTTCACCTTCGCCATGCAGGCGGTCCACTCGTCGGGAATCTTCTTCTGCGCCCGCTTCTGCGCCACCACGTACGCATCAATAATCTTTTCGTAGTACCTGAAGGATTAGGATTTCTTGGGTCTGTATCGTCGTGATTGATCGATGTTCGTGGTCTGTTCTTTCAACATGTTGCCCAACAAGTCCACCATCGAATCTTCGGGGCAAGGTATTTATAATGAAGAAGGGGGCGACTGCATACGCAGGCAAGGTATTTACAACTATGAAGTAAAGGATTCACAGAAGCAAGTAAGTGGAATTACGCCAGGTCCTTGAGGCAGAGCTCGGCCGTGATGGTGTCCAGGTCTCGTACTGGGTCCACGGAGTCGTCCACATGCGTTACGTCTGGATCATCGAAGAGGCGGACCATGTGGTAGATGCCTGCAGTGGCATTTTTTGGATCTCGTCGAATAAACGGCCACAGCAAAAAAAAAACACATCAAACATCAAAGTAGAAGTTTGCTGTAAACAAGAGCGCACGCGCACCATCAACCGCCTGGATGTGACTCAAGAAATCGTTCCCGAGCCCCGCGCCCTCGTGTGCGCCGCGTACCAATCCAGCGATGTCGGTAATGTTCAAATACGCCGGAACAATCGATTTCGGCTTCCACATCGTGCACAGAGTGTCGAACCTGGTCAAGTTGCGTTGTGGGCTCTTGTTTGGCTTGCCTGCTTGGGCGAGAGACGAGAACAAAATTAAACAGAGCTAGCCCCACATGACGATGACATCAACTGAGATTCGGGAAAAATAGAATCAGTAGTTGGTATCGATAAAAATATACTACCTTGGATCCGGCACCTTACACCTGCCTTCGTTTGGTTTGATCGTGCAGAAGGGGAAGTTTGCGGCTTCCGCGGCCTGCTTCGTGAGGAGGTTGAAGAAGGAGGATTTGCCCACGTTGGGGAGCCCGACGATTCCCATCTTCAGGTTCGCTTTCGTGCGCCCGAACCGCAACTCCACCGAGTACGCCGGCTTCTCGTCCTTTTTCTTCGGAGCCATGCTGGGCGGAGGAGCAGGTGTGTCGTGAAAAGTGGGAGTCTTCTGAGAAGTGGTGTAAGCACGTATAGGAATTATGAGTATCCTGCGCAGCGCCCGTGGGCTAAGTCGAAGTAGAGTAGTGGTCACAGATGCACCACGACAACGGCAGCATAGAAATACATGTACATCGATCAACTTTAGAAACAATCACGACAAACAGTATTGTCGGGAACGAGAAGGAGAACGGAAAAGAGGACGACGCGATGTCTTCCTCAACATTCAAGGAAGCGGCATCGATGAAGTGATCATATTTATTTGCATCGATCCTTGGGGCATCACGTAGATCTAGACATGATGATTTTGATTGGCATTGCTTGGCACGATCGAAAACAGTAATTTTTCATTCATGAAAATGGGAACCGCTTATGATGTCTGCGTCGGGATCAAGTACAGCATGATATGAACGCCGGTCGAAGATAGATCATTTCTGTGGCAGGGAGCGTCCGCAGCAGCCCGCTCAGTGTTTTGGGTACTGCTAGACCACTTTGGGTCCTGCTATTTTAAGTGTTGCATTTTTCCCGTTATCCGAAGGCGTGATGGCGTGGTGTCAGCCCTGGTCCTCATCAGCCGCACGATCATTCCGACGACATGTAGTGTTCCTTCAGCGTTGTTGAAATAGAATCAGTTTTCCGTTTCCGCAGCATTTCATTTTTTCTTCATCGTTTTCACGGCGCCAGCACTGGCCAGCACTTTCCGCTTTTTCAGAAGCGGCATTGCTGGCTCCGACACCTTCTTTTTCGTCGCCGCGGCGGTTGCGGTGGGATTTTTGCTCTTTCTGTTTTTGCGCTGCTCCTTCTCCTCTGCGGTATCCTCCTCATCCGAGTCCGAGTTGGTAGCCTGCTCTGCTCCTCTACTTCTCTTCATCACCGGCACCTTCTTCTCAACGACGACGTCTTCCAGCGTTTGCTCGTAAATCGGGAACGCTTCACAGTCCGTCGCCGTCACGTGCACGCTTTTTACCGCCAGCCCCCTGCTCTTGAAAATCGCGGCAGCAGCTTTGAACACCTGTATCGGCGATGGAAAATCGGCGACCGCGATGGATTCACGACAACGGCGATCAAAAAGCCTTACGTGGAGCTTTACGGTCCGAGTCCGACATTGGTTCATTGCGATGTTACGGCAAAATGTAGCCCTACTACAGCGTTGGTGGATAACGAAAGAAACAGAGTCTTCGGTGAATACCGCCTTGCAGTTTTCCGCGAGTTCTTCCCGCTTCATGTTGCATCGGCCTACCCGCACGCCCACGTCGGTGCCCGTCGGAATTCTTAACACCGTGCATTTAAGCGCTTCTTTGATGTCGTCCACCGGCTTGCTCTCCGAGATCTTCACGGGCCAAGGCTGCTTGTGCGACCACTTGTAGAAGACCTTGCCCAGGTCCCGCATCATCGTCTCGATGATGGCTTTGTCCGCAAAGAAGAGATCGTACGAGCGGCAGAGCTCCCGTCGGTCCTCGTAGCTTTTGTACTCCTTCTTCAGCTTTTGAACCGCTATCACCTTGGCAACCTGGACAAGGTCGGAAAAAGTGCTCGAGTTCGTCGGACGAGTCGGTGGATTGATTCGATTAATTCATTAACATTATTCTACCTAGAAGTACGTCGTCGTCGTGGGGCAATACTTTTGACTTTGAGGTCGAAGGACGATTCCGCGATCGGTCGAGGAATCCAGAATTCATAGTCAATCGTGCGAAAACGGTATGAATTTAATATTACCCCTTCGACTTTCTGCTCCTTGATCAGGTTCTTCCACAATTTTCGTTTCTTCTCATGAAACTTCTTGCTGCGGTCCTCCAAGTCGTCTTTCACGAACACGCAAACCTCTGCTGCGTTGTAACTGTTAAGTATAGATTTTTGCTGGTGTAGTTGAGAATGAGAACAATTGACGACATGCAGTAGGTGAATGAAAGCCGCAAAACATCTTCATCGAAAGAAGTGTCGCAATGAATCGATCCGACACACTCACAGTTGAAGCGACTCAAGAAGAAGAAGTAGTACAATGGATGCGGCAGCGCGATCCGGATTGGCTTTGCTACGGCCTTTGCCGGGATTTCCGTGAGACAAAATTTCAGCTGCGCGGTCTCATTGTTGGCGTCGAAAAGCTGCTTGCGGTTCTCGTCCTTGTTGCGTTTCTCGATGTAGTCGAGCAGCATTCCGCAGCCACTGGCAATGTGGTTCGGATCCGCCAACATGTTGAATAAATCAATGCGTGCTAGATATAATATTTTTAACTGCGAAGTAGAGGAAGAACAAGAAATCGAGAGCGCTGGCGCGTGGTCTTCTATTAATAGGGCGGTTGCTCTACAACTGCTCAGCGTGAAGAAGAAGCAAGAAGGTAGTATATCCCACCGTAAAATAAATCTAGTATAGCTGCTGTTTTTGCAAGGTCCTGCGGCGGGCACTGTCTCAACATGTACACCGATTGGCAAGGATAGATGTTGCACGATGTGATGCTAGTGTGATCTTCCTTGGAGGGAGGCACAATCTAAACACTAACACGTCAGATAGGCTTTTTGTAAGAGATCGTGATCGATGAACATAAAGCGATTTTCATTCTCTAGATCTTCTTCAAAATGGATCGGTATCTGGAGTTGATCTGACTCTTCATCAACACGTGCACGTGGGATCGACCGTCTAGAGCAGCTGCACGCTCGAGCAACATGCAAAGTACTCAGCATCAGGATCAGTGATGCATGTGTTAGTACTTTCAAGGAGGTGGATCAGGACGCAGATATCACGAGAACCGACGGACAGGAGACAAGTACACATACCTCCAAGCTGCGAAGAGAAACGAACTACGATTTACATCGTCGTGATGCACTCTAACTAGAGAAAATAAACCTAACACGCCTTACATCGTCGTGATCACGGCCACTTTCATCTGGGCCGAGGAGACATTCTCATCCGTTCTTTGAATCACTTGTTCCTGTATTTCCTGCTCTCACTTCGATTGCGACTGAGAAAGTTTTTAGACCGAAGTGAAAGTAGAGCGGTGACAGTCACGGCGCGCACACCTTGATCGATTACCTGCTCAGAGCTCGTCTTTCTCATTTCCTTTTTCTTTCGCGGACTTTTTCTTGGTTTTTCCACTTGATGTTGATTTCGCCTTTTCTGCCGCGTTCTTTCCATTTTTCTTACGCTCGTTCTTCTTCTTGCCGACACTTTTCTTTTTCTTCGTGCCGGTAGCGCTAGTACCGGCCGCACCGCTACCGTACGATGCTCCGTTTCCTCCAGCATTCACCGACTTCATCGACGGCTTCTCGCTGCCGATCCCTCCCTCCAACGGCTTCCTGCTTTGTGCCAGCTGCCGTCCACATTTTGCGGCTGTCTTGCATGCGCCCTCGGCAAGTTGCTCGATGTTGAGGCTCTTCTGCTTCTTATTCGCCCCTTTGTCTTGTTCTTTCTGCTTCCTCTTCCCGCCCTTTTCCAGTATGCTAGCCACCAGCCACTCGGCCATCTCGGACTGGTACTTGCCGATGGTCTGCTCGCAGGAGAAAAACACCATTTCCTTCCACAACTCGTAAGTGTTCACCGAGTGGTCGCTCGGGAGCTCGGACAGCTTGTTGGAGCCCGGCGGAAAGACGCACGGCGTCTTTTTGCGCTCCTCCTCAGGGCCTGCAGTAGTGAAAGTGGAGGAGGATCGCAAAATGACGTAGTCAGCGATGGCGGTACAATGTCGATCCTCTTGTAGCCAACATCAAACGCCAGGGAGATGAAAGATACAATCTGACGCCAGTTTACTAAAAAAAAGATCAGCCTCCACAGCCGCAGACAGTTTACTAAAAAAAAGATCAGCCACAGCCTCAGCGCACGTCTTGATGGATGTGGATCTTGATCTAGAAAGATGGTCAATGTGCCAGAACAGGGCGACCACGACTGATAATACAGGGTCTGATGCTGTATCCGAGGTATAGGAAGTCGTCTTTGAAGAGCTTCATGCAGCCGACTTTTTTGTCCAGCATTTGCTGTCGGACGACGTCCTTGGTGTCCGTCGTGTTCGGATCGACTCCCGCCGCGGCTACCGCTGCGTCGTACCGCAAATTGTCCGTTCCGTGGTCCCGGTGCCCCTCGAACCAGTCGAGGAGCGCATCCTCCGAAATCTTTTCCTTGATGGCGATCTGGGAAAACGCTCTTTGGTCGAACTCGATCGGGGCCAGGGTCGCGGAATCGGTCTCCGTGGAAGCGGCAGATCCAGTTCCTGTTCCAGATGGCATGAGCTCCTCTTCGCGCGTGAAGTTCCTCTGTAGCATGTTCTTCACCAGGGTCGTGCAGACGTCGCACCGCGCGTGGTCCGCGAGGCGGATCGCCTCCGCCTCGTCATCCTCCGTGGGCCCGCGCATGTACACATTGTAGTAGCGGAAGTACGCCCCGAGCAACCCGCCGAGTTTGCCGTCCACAGGGACCTGGCCGGGAGCGAGACCAGTCTGCACCTCGGGCGGGGCATCGGAGGTGGGCCGAGCGAGGACCGAGAGGTGGTCGGGATGATGCCAGTTGTGGGACGGAGCAGGTAACAAGAGCGGAACGAGGAATAAACGAAGCGGGATAGAAGTACCTCCTGCAGCGGCACGAAGAAACATCACGTTCACGACGAAATGCTATGAGGTAGAGGATGCTAGCCTGGAGATCCTAGTGATGGTATTGGTTCTTGTTCCTTGAGACCTTGGTATTGGTTGTGTCTCTTCACGTTCATCACACATTCAGAGTCTCGGACCCGCCACATAAGACTAGTACAAGCGACATTTGGTGCTGTTGTTCTGGATCAATCCACAGCAGTCGCAGTGCATCTCCAGAGCAAAAGCGCACAGCTCCATTCCGCACAACCCCGGTGATGCCAAAAAATAAAGGTCGAGAAGCGTTGGTAGCCACCGCGATCGACCGGCCGCCATCGCTGAGCTTCAGGTTCAGATTTTCTGGTGCGTACTTATTATACATTTGCTTCCATTCGTTCTTCCTCATCCATGTGCATTCTCTTCCTCCTGAGTGGCTGGCTACTGAGTAGCGCTGAGAGAGTCTGCATCTTCTATCTTCAAGTATCCATTATACAGGGGGCACCTTGTCGGCGATGCGAAGAGAGTCGAAGCACCAAATACGTTGGTTGGTTGGTTGGTTGTCACAAATATAAGTAAGCGAGTAAGCATTTCGTTGTTCAACATCAACTTGAACAAAAGGTAAGCAGGTTAATCAAGAGTATCGGAATCGGTACGCGAGGCCAATTTAGGCGTTGGTGCGAGCACCCAAGTACTGAAGGAGCAAGGCAAAGTATTCATGAAGCAAGTTGCATAAACATTGCGATGACGAGGCTACCTCAACCTCCGCAGCTGAAGTGCCGCTGCAGCACTACGTAAACACGATACGAAGAACCCCCCGATCTTCGCATCACACGGCAGTATGGCAGCATCTTCCGAGTTCTCAGAAGCACCCTCATAGCGCACCATTGCATTCCCTGCACGCAAAAAGTTCAAGTTCCCGGAACCAGCTTGGCCACTGTCACATATGGCGCTCCTTCCTCAGCTGTACTGAAAGTACTTCGAGTGTTGAGGCCAGTGAAGATGAAGAAGTGCCTCTTCTACGTGTTCACAGGCAACCGCCTTTCCACGAGCGCGATCCTCAACCGCACAGCAGAGCGAGCGGCAGCACGTGGCAAGGGGGCCACAGTGCGATGCTGAAGAGGGTTACCCACTCCGACATGGCGTTGGGGTTCAGGGCCGTGGTCCAAATGGCACTGGCCAGCCCGAGCATGGCGATGACGTAGCTCAGAATGAAACTGAGCTCGAGATTCAGAAGGAGGCGGCGCAACTCCTGCCGATAGGTCATGCTGCTCAGCGTCGCGATGGTGGCCCCGTTGGCGGCGGCGAGGGCGCGGGACACAGACTCGCTACCCCTGCCGCGACTGTTCGATCGATGAATTTGGGGGATGTGCATGGAGGTCTCAACTCCGTCGATCATGTTGGTCACATCTTCAGCCCAAAAGAAAATCTTCATGCGAAAAGTTTTACATCAAATTAGGTACGTTCTCCTCTTCGGCGTGCGAAACATATCTTGATCTTCCTTCCCCTCTGCTTCTGCTTCCGTTGCGCTTCCTTTTGCGACGACCACCTCCAAAGGCAAAGCCGCCTCCTTCGAGCTCCCCAGCCACTCGGTCGCGGGAGCTTCCTTGGATCCCGCATTCTCACTGCTCGTGGTCCCGTCCGCCATGTGAAAAACCTGATACGTCGCGGCATCCCCAGCATATGCACTAGCCGTTGATGTAGCAGTAGCTGATCCAGCCGCGTGCGACCCGTCTGCGCTTTGCTTGTTTGCTTTATTTTCGTCTTGACCACCCGCACCCCGTTGTGCTAGTGATGCTATCTTCTCATCTGCAACTCCTGCTCTCGTCGAGGCGGAGCTGGAGGCTGTGGTTGACGAGGACGCGCTGGACAGGCCGGCCCGCGAAGCCATAAGCTCCTGCAAGGTCTGGTCTTCCTCGCCCGAGGCCGTGGTACTCCCCTGGACTAGGAAGTTTCCCGCTCCTCCGGATCCCGTGTCTTTGGACAGATCACTCAGGCTATGGAGGTCCGCGCGGGCCTCTTCAGCTCCTTTTGGCACGCGTTCGTAGTACAGCTTTATCTTGCCGGCGGCCGCTGCGTCCACGTCGAGGAGACCTTGATGTTCCTCCTTGGCGGGGGCCTCGTTGTAATCGAGGACATCATCATCTTGCTCTTGGTCGTCGATCAGGTAGTGTTCGGGGGCACGGCCGCTCGTCTTGCGAGGTCGATCGATGATCGCTTTCGCGATTTTCGCCGGAAGAGTCTCGACGTCGACCTCCTCGGACCGCCAGAACCGATCCGACTCCCAAGACGCTAACAGCGGATCCTTGTCCTGTGAGTCGTCCTCGTCCGTCAAAAAATCCTCCAGCGACATCCCGATTCCTTTGATCACTTTCTCGCCCTTCTTCATGCTGACGGTGGTGCCGGCGCCACGGGGCCCGGTGCTTTCCCACACGCTCGGCCCCGCGACGAACTCACTGGCGCACGACGTTAGCGTTCGTGCACCAGCACCGGTCTGATCGGATCGCGGCTGGGTGGCTTGTTCCGTGCGGGGCGCTCTCGAACGGGCGGTGGAGGGGCGAGCGCCGCGTGTGCGTGCGGTGTAGGCTAATTCGTCCTCAAGTCCGCACTTGACAAACACGCGACGGTCAAGGAGACTCTCAGCAACGTTCCTCTTGCTCTGCCTATCCGCAACCTGGACGTCCGTCACAGGGGTCGTGGCCTCGGAGAGCATGGGACAGTTGTTGTGCCCCAAACGGTCGATCTGGAAAAAGACGAGCCTGAGGGGGCATTTATCGCGATTGCGAGTACCCTCTCTCTGATAATGATAAATCCACGTAGAAAATCAAAATTGGCAGCACCTGCATGTTTTTTTCCAACTTAATATGCTACAGCTACCTCCTCGTCTCTTCAGATTTACAAGAAGAAGATGAAGTACGAGCGAGGAGTCAGCGTTCTTCAATATTACCTGCAGACATCTGCCGCGAACAACGTCGCCGAAAGTCCGATTGCCACCGCGTAGAGGGCCAAGAAGACGATTGGCGGCGCCAAGCCCCACGGCATCGCGGCCAGGGCCACGCTCCCGCTCAGTGCCAAGACCAGAATCAGCGTGTTCGAGATACACCACCCCGACGTGTACAGCAGGGGCTTCCCCGTCCGCGCCTCGAAGTCCAGCCAGCATGTCGAGCGCTCTGGACATAACAGCCAGCATGAACCGCTTGAGGACTTGCCTTTTAGGACGCTGCGCAGCGTCGCGTTACTTTCGGACCACGAGTTGATGTTGGAGTAGAACAACCCTCCAGAGTTCTTGGCGGCACTTTCGCGGCGCACGACGAAGAGCGGGTGACGGTACCAGGCGCAAAGGAAGAGCCCAAGCGCCGCCTTCAGTGACATCAGCCTCAGCATGAGGGGGGCTTCCGCAACAGCAGACTCCACGCTGCGGTTGTACCAAGGGAGGCGGAGGTCTGGTAGTGGGAGTTGGAATTTCCGAGTGAATTCGAATTCGTGGCTATCTTTCTACTTCTCTACGTACTGGTGCAACCAACTTTCTGTTCTTTCTTCAGTTGCACACTTTCTTCATCATCATCTTCGTATTTTCATCTTCTCACTTCTCGTTCTCCCTTTCCAGGCGGCCTGCTGCAGCGCTGCGACGTGGCCTGCGATTGTGACATCAAAAAGCTATAAAAAAAAGTTTTACATTTCTTAAAGAAACTTTCTTTGTACCTGGCCCTGCTTCATTGTCGGACGCCCGCGCCCCCGGCTGTGTCGTTAGCACCTTCGGACCGCCTCCGCCGTTTGAGATGAGTGAGAGTGGCCACGGACCGCTTTCTACACCCTCTCCGAGCGCCAAAAGTGTCAACGTGGTCGCGAAAAAGAGCATCATCACACTGCTTTGCGTGGCGAAATACAGCAGCTGCACTCGCGAGCTGGGCATCCACGACCCGAACACACTTTGCAGTCCGCTTTCGAGGCAGTTCGTCGTTGGTGCCTTCCCAATTGTCGTGTTGGAAGTGTGCGGGGCCGTGGAGTGGTTGGAGAGAAACTCGCACATCAGAGAATCGTACACTTGCTGGGAAGCGAGTTTGGAGGAGCTACTCGAGGAGTAAAACTCCGAAGATCGGCTGGTGTCTGGCCGAGGACCTCCGGCCGCGCCGACATCGTCGTCCCCGTGCCTAAGCCTACTTGCCCGGTGGGCGTGGTCGTCGGTACTTGAACTTGAACGTGCGGCTCTTACCGGCACCAAAATCGGGTTGCCGGCGTGGTCAAATGTGGTGTAGGACGACATGCTGCACGCGTGCTCGAGCCGAGCAAAGCAGCCCGCGCAGTTCGATGAAATTGTACGAGA
This sequence comes from Amoebophrya sp. AT5.2, assembly GCA_005223375.1. Classification (NCBI taxonomy): domain Eukaryota; class Dinophyceae; order Syndiniales; family Amoebophryaceae; genus Amoebophrya; species Amoebophrya sp. AT5.2. The sequence goes on along the minus strand of RXOD01003891.1, from coordinate 22,641 downwards.
TGCAAGCCCCCACACGAAGAACGCCGGTCCGTCAAGTAGATACGCGCGACGTCTCACAGCGGCCCCGGCGTCGGTCGTTCAATTTCAATACAACAGCCTTGTTCTCCTTCATGGCAAAGGCAATGTACATCATTCATTATATAGCTAGTGTGAGTGTCACATGAAACAAGATCCTACAAGTACAAGGCATATTCGAACTGCTCGCAGCAATATTTTTTCATATTTTTTTTTACGCCTGCTCTACTTTATTTGGTTCTGTGGGTAACTTCAGAATCAGACATTGACAACGGTTGGATATCGATACTTTTGCTCGACGTAACCAAGCAACGCCTGAAGTAGAGCTTGAGCTTGCTAGACCTAAGTTAAATCAGGTAGTTACCAGTTACTGTTGAAGTTGATCGCTCCTGCCCCAGCGACAACGACGTGCCCTCTTTGCTGATCAAGTACTAAATACGTCGACATTTTTAAACGAGAAGTGAGATGATCCACCCCCGCACCAAAACGCATGCCACGCCCACGATACGAATGCGACCGAGACGAGATGCGGAGTCTAATACCATCGATCACGCATAAAGGTCTGTCACGAAAACCCCGTCTCGCTCAACGAAACGCAACACAGGGCATGTACGTAGGGCGAAAAATTTAAGAAAGCACGACCTCCATGTCCACGCAAAACTACAAGCGAACGATTAGGAGTGTCGTGAATCCGACGTAGCAAACAGCAGCCGTGGTGGAGTTCCTGGAGGCAGAAACCTTTACGTAAGCTTATTTAAATTGAAAATCGGATCTCGTGTGGCATTTTCCACAGGCCGCAGAGCATGAGGATGTGCGCTTGCAGTTCTCTGATTCCCAGCTTCTCTGCCGAGCTTACGCAATGTAATCCCGGAATGATGTTCGCCGGCCCTCCAGCCAGTTCTTCCTCCATGAAAGTAGAGGACGAATGAGAAAAATCAGATGAGTCACTTCTATGTGTGATGTTGAGTCTCGCGTGGTTTGCACTACTCTCCAATCGGCCGGCGAGGCCTCGGCCTCCTCCAAACTGCAGCCGCCTTCTTCCTTCTTCACCCAGCAGACCTCGCCCGCCCACTCGCCCATACAACTTCGCCTGTGCGCTCTGGTGTTCGTCGTACAGCAGCTCGTCGAACGGGAGTGGCTGGTTCATCTCCACGATCCTCCGTCCCGCTTCCCGCGCTGCGTGGTGCAGTTCGTCGGGCGTGAGCAGGTCGATTTTTGTCAGCACGATCAGTTTCGCGTACCCGGCGAACGCTTTTCGCCAAATCTGCTCGTCCTCGGTCTGAATCCCCTTGCGGGCGTCGACCAAGCAGATGCAGCACTTCAGCAGCCTACGGGTTATTCTCTGTGCGCAGAAGGCGTCGAGCATCTCCTTCCACTTCTGCCGCAGCTGCCGCTCCACCTTGGCGAACCCATACCCGGGCAGGTCGATGAAAGTGAAAGAGGACGAAGATGAGCTTCTGGATTTTTGTACAACTGGTGTCCCACCTGGTGTCCCGCCTACGTCGAAGCGAAACAGGTGCCTCGTCTGCCCCGCCGTTCGGGAGGAGACGGCGAGTTTTCGATGGTTCAGCAGGGCATTCAGCAACGAGGACTTGCCCACGTTCGATTCCCCGATAAAGCTCACCATTGGCCGGAGCGCATCCGCTTCCTGCTGCAGCTTCTCGATTGTGGCCTTCACCAAAAGCGGGTGCGCGGTGACGGGCCGCGAGAAGAGCCGGACCTTCGCGGCGTTTTCGCGGTCGAGCCCTTGCTGCGTGGTTGATGCGGAGGACGATGTAACGCAGCTTTCTGGAATAGACAGCGGAACTCGGTGCCGCAACGAGGATGATGACGCGTGCGATGTGCTGCCGGCGCGCAGCAGTTCTCTGGCCAACTCCTCGGGTGGTAACACGGTTGTGGCGGCCGTTCCGCTGGCCGGCAGAGCAACGAAGGGCCGTGCGAGGTACGGCTGCGTGCGAGGACGAGGTGGTCTAGTACTTCGGTCCTCTTCATCGTTCCGTGCGGGAGACCCTGCTGCGTTTGCGGCAAAGCAAGACGTCGAAGCAAAAGTACGTACTAAAAACCCCGACGATGTGCAGTTGCTCTTGATCTTGTAGCTCCGCTGCTGCGCTAGGGCTGTAGCGGCCCGGCAACTGCACCAGTGGCAGCCTCCTCGTGGGGGCGTCATGCAAGCGAAACAGAAGCAAAGGCAAACTACAGCAGCATCAGTTAGTACGGGCAGAGCAGCATCAGTTCGTACCTAGAAATAGCACGCGATCATGCCGCGGTTATGCGATAAAACTTTTACTTCGTTTACGTGTAACGACCAGCACCAGGGCAACACGACACCACGAAATTTTCCCGAACAAAGTTAGTAACGCATTGCGTATCTGCTTCTGCTGATGCTGACGCGATTTTGCTTCATCGACGTTGGGTCCGACATTCATTGCCTCACAACTGGCGAAACAAGGCTGAGTCTCAATCTAAGAAGACGAAGTCCGAAGTCAGTGCTTTAGATGTGTGCGTTATCAGTGTAGTCCGGGGCTGCTCAAATTCGCCGCAGGTAAGTATTGTTTTGGTGCTTCTTCATCTGGATTAGTGCGAATGTGTGATTCATTTGAACACGCTCCTCTAGCCGTAGCCCGGCGCTCTTGCTTCTAGCCCGGAAGCCTTTTGATTGTCTAAATTGTTTTCTGTCCACTACAACTATTAATTCACACCAGCCAATGAATCAATGGTGTAGGATCAATGTACACGGCGCCGCAGTATATTTTTTTCTATGACGCAGCGGCAGCTTCAAGCCGATAGATTTTATAAAAATATATATCGTTCCGACGTCGACCCAGCGATGATCCTCTCACCCCTCTTCCCGCCCCTGCTGGTGGTTGCGGTGTGGTGCGGTCGCGGCGTTATTCCCGGACCCACGGTCGCTGCCAGCCGCAGCCCGTCTCACATCTTCTTGTGCGCAGCATTACTCCTCGTGCAAGACCAGAACGTGATGATCACGGTAGGGCGGATCTTCAATCCCTTCAATTTTGTAGCCGAGTTTTTCATACACCTGCATCAACTCTTGCAAGAGGTGCACCTCGCTCGTGCGCTTCCACTTTCGTCCGCGTATCCACGACGGAACATCTGGGTACTCTCGCAGCCATTTCTGCAGCCAGTCTGCCGCGCGAATTGCGGAGCTTCCCATTAGGAACTCGTCCGTGTAGATGGGCAAGTCGCTCCGGAGTTCTTTCGAGGCCGCTGCGATTTTTTCCCACGTAAGCTTCCGTCCGGTCTCCCTCCAGGCTGCGCGGCGGATTTCGATTTCTTCTGTCCACAGCCGCTCCACCATCAGCCCGGGGACCGACATAACCGCAGCGGGCAGCGGGACCGAAAAAATAACCTGCGAGTCCGTGTTGTTCGGGTAACCGCTTGGAATCGCCGAGATCGGGTTGCTGCTGCTCCCTTGACCACCAGTCTCGCCACGAGTTTCCTCCGCAGCTAGAGCTTCATCTGCTGCGCGTTCCAGGAGCGCGATGTGCAATTCTTCTTCTCGTCCGAAGTAAAACTCCAGTACCTTTCGCACGAGCGAGAGCGACGGAGATTCACGAGCACCAAGGCGGCTCAACAGGCTTTCGCTCGTGGCCTGCAACACCTCGCTCGCGAGACGGCGTTTTAGTCGCTGAAAAAAGCGGTCGTGGAACGCCATGAACCTAGGCCGATCGGTAAACAACAAGGCGTCCCGGTGCTGCTGCTTTTCTTCCGCTGCGAGATCGCGCGCCAGCCTCACAAGGTAGTCCTGCATCTGCTGCGTGGGCACGTCTTCGGCTTCATTCAGAAGGAACGCTTCGACGCCCCCGCAACCACCATTGTTGCTCCTGTTCCCCCCTCCGTCAGATCCACTCGCGCTGGCGCCGGCTACGGGCACCGCGACGAGGAGATGAAAGCGGAGCAAGATCACGAAACACGAAGCGAAAGCGCACCCCCAGCGCCGTGGCAGCAGGAAAAGCTCCGATAAATTCTTGCTTCTCGCCATGATTTTTCCGCGAAATGCCTTCGGTGTGAAAAGCAGTACTGACCACGTAGGTGACTGACTATTGGGAAATAGTAATAGAGCCCTGACGTAGACGTCGGTGACTCACTGTAACAATACTTGTTGGTAGAAGTTGTAGAAGTTGTAGAATGTTCGTTGTAGAAGTTGTACTTGCGAATACGTACAGCAACAGCTGCAATTGCCGCGGGGATACTGCGAGTTGGCGGCGGTGTGCCGTGAATAGATTTGTACTTTAAGTAGATAGAAACCATAGACTTGGCAACTGTCGGGATGCCGGAGATAGTGATAGACGTATACATTCATAGAAGTTAGATAGTGATCGTATGGCCATTGGATTTATTCGGATTACGGTTGCGCGACATACAAAGTTTCATCCCGCCCTTCCTTCCCTAGTCCATTTGCTGCTCCCACACATTCTTGCCGGCGCTACCTAGCAGCGCATGCTCACATCTGAGGCAGAGTCGCACAAGCGGTAGTCAACGTCAACGACATCAGCGCTGAATAGATACTTACAGTATAAAGTACTTTCTGGTTCCGCTGAAGAACAAGAAAGCGTAGCGAGATCTTCTTCATCGTTCTTCCGCGTGTGTATTTCAAAAACTCTTTGTTGATCTTCAAGGCTTGAACTTGATCAATTTACTTGAAGCAAGAAGATCATACTGATTTTATTATTTCTGCGACTGCGTGAGCGTGTACGTGGTCTCGTCTCATGTTCGAGCAAGAAGAACTTATATCGTGTTCGTGGTCCTCGATGGATTGCTTTTTTACATAGGCCTAGGTCGCGGCCAGGGCCACGAATGCGGAATGCCGCGAATCAACATTTCGCGCTCGCCCAAGAAAGGACATGGACGCCCGCGCCGCGCCAAATGCCATCAGCAGCAGGGTCCGCCTCCTGGAAAATCTTCATGCCGCGTGGCTGATGACGTTCAGGCACTGGAGCCTTGTTTGCATGGCCTTGAGCACCAACTCGCCACAGAGTGCCGATCTCGCTTCCGCGAGCCAAGGTTTGATCTGCTCCCGCAGGAAGCTGGACTCCGGTACGCCTTCCAGTGCGAGGATCGCGCTCCGCAAATCACCCTTGTCGACAAACCGCGCAGCCTGGTATAATCACGACACGTTATTTTTAATTACGTTCACTTGAACAAGGAGTTTATTCCTCTCACATACTCATACTGATACCACACGATGCCATGAGAGGACACTGAAAAAACTCGTGATACCGTGTTCAAGCAGCCGAGCGTCGTTTCCAGGCTGCCTCCACTAGCTGCTGCGCTAGCCGCCGCAGGCGCAGCCGCTCCCGCTGGGTCTTTTCGCTCCACACTGTACACTCTGCCGATGACGTTCGCGTACAAGTGGGACCAGAAGGAGTTCGGCTTCTCGACGAAACTCGCGATGACCCACTTCCGGATGGTGTGGTCAAACGACTTCGTGACCTCGTTTTGTCCTCGTACAAGCGTTTTGTCGCCGCACTTTTCGATGCCAGACAGCGCCATCTTGCGGAGGACCGGATCTATCTCCTGCTCGCTCAGCGGAGTGAGGGCAGAAGTGATCGGCGAACCCTGCTCATCGAACGAAGTGCCTGGGCCATGTGTAGAGTAGCAGTAGTGGTATAATAAACCGATCGACATCTACATCATCAAGTATGAATGTAATCTGTCTCGTTGAAAAAAAAGAAATGAAAAACTTCTACTGATACTGGTGCCAACGCTGGTGACAGTGAGATACGTGCCGCATGCGTAAGTCTTTGCAATTGCCTCTGGCGCTTGAGCCGCTCGATTTCCATGGAATCTTCATCAACGACACTGGAGAGTGCCTCGATGTCGCCGAGAGCTTTCGCCAGGTGCATAGCGTTGTCGGAGAACCTGACGTGTTGCGGTTGTGGGTTAGCGCTTCAGCTTTTCCTCTATTACAACAACCTGAGTTTGAGTGCAACTGTAACGGTATAGTGGTCACTGAGGCCGCTAGAGGTAAGACAGGTACGGCTAAGCTCGATGATGTCGGTGCATTTATACAAACATACGTACTACAGTACTGCCTCTCCATTTCTTCCTCTGCCTGCATCGCGTAGTTGGTTAAGGCTGACTGTTTTTCGTCCTCCAGCTTCTGTGTTGTTTTTGCTAGCTCCGCCCCCAACTTCTCGTCGTAGCTCGCCTTTGCGGCCTCTTCGACCTCTTGGCGCATGAGCGTGATGTCACTTCTTTTCGCCGCTTCAAACTCCCTCTCCGCCGCGCCGATCTTCTCCAGGGCTTTCACCTCAAATTTCTCGTTGAAGCTTGCGACCTCCTCCGCCAGCCGCACCCCGAAGAACTTTCTGCTTTCCGCCAGCTGCTGGGTGCGGTTCAGAACACGGTTCCTCAACCAGGCCTCCTTCTTGGCGCTGTCCTCCTTCATCAAGGCCGAGTCCGCCAGCTTCTGCAGGCTGTCTTCCTCCGCCTGCACGAAATCCGCGACGGCGAAGGACGTCAGCGCGAGCTCGTTCCCGTGGTTCAGGCTGAGCTCAGAAAGCAGCTTGTCCGGAGCCAGCAAAAGCTCGGCGAGGTGCTTCAGGTGCCCGACCTCCTTGGAAACGGCACCGCCGGCACCATTCGACGTCGAGTGCTGCAGCAAGGTCTCGCACTCGGTCAGCCGTTGCTCGGTGAGCTGCTTGTCCCGCTTCTGAATGGCTGCTTCGAGCTTCTTGAGCGCGTCAAGCTGGGCGGAAATCTCCTGGAGCGTCAAATCCACCCGCTGGAGGAACTGAAGTAAAGAGGTTTGTTATACGATCTTGTAGAGCTTCCTTGCAAGAACTACTTACGTCATCAGCGTGCCCGTCTACGTGGGTTCGAGCTAAACAAAACACAAAGCACCGAAGCCAGCGGCGCGCCTCTTCGTGCTGTCCGTCCGCCGTAACAGAAATTTACCTTGGTTTGTTCCGTCGGATCTTCCACGAGCACCACTCCTGCACCTCCTGGCCCCGCGTCCGCTTTTCCGGCGATCTCCAAATATTTCTCTTTCGCTCCGGCCAGCTGCTTCAGCAGAGTTGCGCTGGGCCCGACGTCCGGTGATTTGCTCAAACCGATCAAATCCTCAACCGCGGTCTTCGCTTTCGCCGCCGCTGCTCTTCTCGTGCGCTGCTTCACTGCCTCCTCCGGCTCAAGTTCCTCCTCCGGCGGCGGCAGCAGCCGCTTAATCACGCCCTCCGCATCGCTCAGGTTCTTCTGTGCCTGCGACAGCTTCCTCTCGACGTCCGTCTTGGACCTGTTCTGCGCCTCCAGCTCCCGCTTGCTGCTGGACAACCCGCGCTCACTCTCCTGCAGGGCGCGCTGCAGCTTGCTGGTCTCGGAAAAGCTCTGCTCGGCCTTTTTCCTGGCCTCGGAAGAGAGCTTCTGCAGCCGCTCCGCCTCCTGCTGGCTGTCGTAGGCCTGTTTCCCGAGGTAGCCGACGCCGCCAAACAAAACCACGTTGGCGGCGTAGGAAGCGGTCGCTGCGAGCGAGAAGGAGGAAGAAGATGCTCCTGAAGACGAGCCTGACGAAGATGTGGGTATTCCTATTCCACCGCTGCCATTTTTGCTGGAAGATGTTGAAGACCCCGCCCCTGCGCCTGTGCCTCGTGTTGAAGATGCACCCGATGAAGATCCGCCAGAAGTTGTGCTGGACGAGGCCGAAGAACCCAGAGAAGAAGCGGAAGGCGTGGACGCTGCAGAAGAGGCGGCACCAGATGATGCGCTTTTGCTTGGTGTTGAACTTGATGATGAGGATAGGCTTGAAGATGATGGCGCGTTCGCTTTTACGTCGCTCGTCCCCGTCTGCGAGGGCGGTTTCGCATTACTGCTGTAGGCACGCCGAAAGGCCACAGACGAAGAAGAACTGCGAGCAGTGAAGCGACGCGCATGTGTAAAAACACCGTGCGCGTACATCCTTGGCTAGTTGTTGTAGTAGCTGAAAAACAGCGCCGCGACAACTTCAAGAGACCGCTTCGACGCGCGTTGTGGTGCGCCGCCGTTGTGGTGCGAATACAACAACTCAACGCACTGTTACAACAGCCTTCAAACTATGTATCTGACCCAAAGTACTCTTCTTTTGGCTACCTACGTTCATCTTCCTCCACCAGGTTCATCAGTTTCGTCGCTTCGCGCTCGCTTGCTAAGTGTATGGAGTGTCACTGTCAAATCTCCTGGTTTCTGTATGAATGGGACGTAGAAAAAATTGAAAAAATTCCGTCATGGTTCTTGCTCTTAGTCATCCGTCTCTCTTCAGATGTTCTCCAGATTTCCGGTTCACGTCACGGCGCTCCTTATGATGTTGATGTTCGCAAGCCCCAGGGCCTGCCGCGTCCTGTAGATGACTTTACTAAAGTAAGAGAAACAGTAGAACACGTACACGACCTCCTCCAGAAACAAATTGCGGGAACAATAAACGCGTCGCGGCATTATAATTTTCGACGCGCCACCAAGAAGCCGTCGACGGTGCGTTCTTCTTGTTTCGTACACTCATTCCATTGCGTTTGCGGCGGGGGTAGTCTCGCACCACCTTCGATTCCTGAAGAAGGCTCAACACTTTTGTACAATCTTTCGAGTTCATCTGCGAGAAACATCTCCGTCGAGAATTGAAGGAGAAGGACATGCGCAAACCGAGAGCCAGCTCAGCGCGATCCTTGTGCCGCTCTTGTGGCTTTGCTGAGTCCCATCTGAACGCTCTCCTTGCTCGGAATATTGAGGCCGCCGGCCGCTGGCTGGGTCGGGGGCGGCTGCGCACCGGCCAGGGTCCGTGTTCCGCCGTTCGCGGTCATTCCTTTCGGTTCTGGAAAATAGTCCACACCCACACGCGTCGTCGGCTTGTAGAAGTTGATTTTATTCGACGCAGCTGCTACAACTTGCTCGGAAGATGATTTTTTCGTGCTGTAGTAGTTGCTCTCCACCTCATACCCGGTCGTCGCGGGCGGCTGGCCACTACCGCTCTCGGTTCTGCTGTTGTGATGTGCGTTGTCCTCGTAGATTTTTCTCGTCATCACAGTAGTTGTCGTCGGCAGCCGACCGCTCGCGGTGCCAGCAGTAGCTCGTGCAAGACTCCCGGGAGCACCTGTTGGGCCGCCACCATTAGCAACAGGCTCAAATACAGGTACAGCCCCATTCGCATGTGTTTCCTTCTTGCCGTCGTCTTTTTCTCCCCCAGCATCCGCTCCATTTGTATTTGTGCCGCCCGGCCTCGTGCTTCCGCCATTACCAACAACAGCCGTGCTGGATGAAATAGATTTCGCCTTTTTTGGTTCGATCGCGATTTTCGGTTGTTTCACCTCGGTTTCCTCGGGAATGTAGGTTTTGTCGGCCCGGCGGAATTCGCGGATGTCGGCCGAGTTCACCGCCAACTGATTGTTCGCCCACCACACGCGATTGCGCCGCCTCAGTTTGATGATCTTCTTGTAGGGCCGCTTTGTGTACTTCGGCATCCGGGGTTCGCCGCCGCTGTCGATGCTATTCCTTCTAGCACTGCTGTCCCTGTCAGCTAGTAGTAGACTGCCAGTGCCAGCACTCCCATTCGAGATGGGAGCTCCAAACGCTGAACCTGAAGCTTGTCCTCCAGCGGAGCCGTTTGTCGCTGCTCCAACGGTATTAGGTGGTGGGCCTGGGCCGCCTGGCGCTGCCGCTGCTGCGCCGTCGGAATAATTCCCGACGTTCGCGGCCGGCGGAGGGGGACCACTACCTGCGCCGACGTATCCGTAGATGGATTCTCGAGCGGGCGGTTCTTCTCCCACGTCGATCTCAAACGATAGGCCCGATCCGCGCGGCACCGGCATGCTGTCCTCTCTACTACTGCCTGCGGTTGCGCCGCCGCCAACCGAAGTTGGCGCCCCCGACGAAGAAGGTTGTGCTTGTGCTGCCGGCGTGCCGGCACTACCGCTGGAGAGAAGTTGCAGACTCGGGGGCAGCGTTGTGGTGAGGTTTCTGTGCGAGTACTCCGGATTCACCAAAATCGAGCGTAGCAAGTACTTGCGCCGTTTCATTTTCAGTGAGGTCTCCTGGGGGCCATTGTCGATGTTGTCGTCGGACCCGTCGTCAGCACCGGCGTCTAATATGTCAAACGATTTCCTCGCTCGCGTTCGCTGCGGCGACGACAAGGAGCTGCTCGCCTTCATCTCGTCCCTCATCTGCGAAGATTGGCCCTGCGATCGCTGCTCCGTCGGCAGTTGTTGTGCTGTTGATGCGGCAGTACTGGTTATTCCTGCGGCTGCTGCTCGTTGTCGCCCGTGCGCGTCGCTTCTGCCCGCCACCGGATGCCGTCCTGTTCCTGTCTGAGGCTGCTGGGCCGTGGTCTTCGTCTGTGCGTTCCTTCTGGCGCTCGCCATCGCCTCGCTGCCCGTGCCACTGTAGGAAGACTCTGACGACGACGTAGTGACGGCTTCTCCTCCGTGCAGCAATTTTCCCCTACCGTCACGCAGCGGGCTCCCATCTGCCATCCCGGTAGCGGTTCCAAGAAAATCTCCAGCCAAGTTCCCGTCGGCAATTGATGACGTAGTGCCCCCAGCATACGTGCTGACTGACTCTGTGCCGTCTCTTTCTGCGTCTTGCGGTTTTATGAGAATGTTCTTGGTTGTCCTTGTTGTTCTCTCTTCTTGCAGCACAGCAGCAGCTGCAGCCTCAGCCTCACCTCCTACTTGAGCTTGTTCTTCGATCTGCTTTTGCATCTGCCTTCGACTGTAATCCATCAACACTTCCGCACTGTCCGTTCGCTGCTCCAGAAAAGCGTTCGCGGCTTGTTCGTCGCCGTCGCGCAGCAGCTTGCTAAGTGTGTCGACTGTTGCGTTGCGCTCCGCGAGAGCTTCTCCGGTGAGAAGCTGCTTGGATCCTTGTCGCGAGGATACCAGCGCAGGCTCGGACGAAGAAAGCACGAGGGGCGGCTGCTGGGCGTCGACGTCGCTATCGTCGGCACCCTCGTCCTGCCGAACTTTGATCTCGTCTTGTTGCCGGCCCTGCAGGTCCACCGAGTCAGCTGCTTTGCGTTCCTCACCGTCGCCATTCGCCTCCCGATTTTCCTCCGCTACCTCTACGTCTGCTCCGTCGCCTCCCCCAGAAACCACGACCGCTTCGTCTCCCTCCTCGTCGCCCGCGCCGACGAGGTCCCCCTTCTTCGCGTCGTCCAGGTTGTGCTTCAGGAAGTACATGATGCAGCGGGTGACGAGGCGGGGAAACTCCAGGTGCATGTGGTGCGTGCAACCCGGGATCACGCCGATATCGCCGATGTAGGCCCCCCCCTGCCGGTCCATCCAGTCGTTGTCGCCGTAGAACGAGATCAGCGGCACGTCGAAGTCGACGCGCTCGATCAGGGGCGTTTCCGCTTTGGTGACCAGGTAGTGCCCGAAGGTGCTGGTCAGCGCGGATTCCGTCCCCACCGGGAGGGAGCAGTTCATGTAGGCGAGGTGGTCGACGAAAGCGTCGAGCTCCGGCCCCTGGGGGAGCGCAGACAGCCGGGAACGCAGGGCCTTACGAAACACAAACTCGCCGGCCCAGCCGAGGCGCTTGGCGGTGGCGAGGGGGCCGCCGTCGGCCTCAAACACGTCCATCATGTACTCAATGGCGTGCTCGCGAAGCCCCTTGTCCGAATCGGCGTGGGCGCGGGACTTCGGAAAGCCGAAACAGGGGGAAAGCAGCACGATAGCGGCGACGCTGGTTATTTGGAGAGAACGAAGGTCTTTTACAATGAATCAGATCTTTACGTCAACCGGCTTCACATTTATCTTGGTTGTGCATTGGGGTGGTATGGATGTCGACCGATCGGCCTCAATGACTTACTCAACACGCTACCGCCAACGACAGGTAAACAGAGGTAGATGACAGATGACTGGTGGCACCACTAATTCTAATATCTGCAGTGTAGGTGTAGGTCTAGGTGAGTATGGCGCAAAGATAGGCCACACTCACAGCAGACCGGCACTAGTACCGTTCCTTCACCGTGTGCGCGAAAGCTGTTCCCACGTACGCGCCGAATGAATGCGCCACCAACACGAACTTTTGGTCTTTGCCCAAGATGGTGTCGCACCAGAACCTTAATCTACGCGCGAAGAATCGCTCCACCTCCACCGGGGACTTGAACATCCGCTCCTTCCGCGCACTTGCCCCCATGCCGGGCAAGTCCAGGAAGAATAACGGACCGGCCCAGCGCTCGACGAGAAACTTCATCATTCGGTAGTACTGGCACAAAGAGCCCCCGTACCCGTGGATGAAAACCATCGGAAGACCACCGCCAATGCCGCCGCGACCGTGACCTGAAGATCATGTGGGTACACTAGAGACATCTTCTTGCGATCTTTCTACATTCTTGTTTCAGGTAGAGAACAACAGGTTACAGCTTCAAATACCGATGGCATCGATCTTCGGCAGCTTCACAACCAAGTAAAGCCTCCTGGACAGCGAAGAAGTAAGTAGAAATTACATTCCGCGAAGTGAAAGGTCTCTCCGTCCCGACTTGGAATGCGCATGTCGTGGACCTGGACCGTGCACCTCGCGTATCTTAACAGCTTTTGCTCGTACTGCACGATTTGGTCCAGGTTTTCCATCCCTGGATAAGTTTCCATGGTCCTGCGGCTGCGGGTCGCTCGGCTGGCAGACGAGGAGGTGGAGGTGGCCCCCTTGAAGCTGCTGCCAACCGCTGTCGACTGATCATGATGTTTCTCACCATTTATCTCACTACCTCCTTCGGAACGCCGAGCCCCTCCAGCCCGTGTGCCGTCCACCTGGTCGTCCGGCGCGCCGGAACCGTTTGCGGTCCTCTTCGACTGGTTGGCTCCCATGTATGCTGTTGGCCAAAAGTGACGCGGAATAAACAGATTCGCGCTCGCCCGCAGGTACGCATACGAAGAAGTACTTCCAGCTGCCTTCGCGACCTGGTCAGAAACAGGAGCGCCACAGCGGCCGACGTTACGGTTAGTTCCGGTGTTCGTTTTTGGCTACTCGTTGCCCTGGGCTACAAGCTTCTTGGAAGAAATGTGACGGCTTTTTTCTTGGAAAAGGCGCCGTCATATCATCGACGCGTGTTGTGTAGGCGAAGACACGACTCCCGAGCCCCAGTGAAGCTGTAACACAGACCACGCTCGACCAGCTCATCTTCCTTGTTCAAGGCAATATTAGATGCGGAGCAGCGCTTTTCCAGTTCTCGAAGTGGGTCGTACTCGTAAAATTGAAAGAATAATTCTCTGATTGGCCGCCTCCAACAAGAAGCTAAATGACGCCAATTTGTAGTCTTCGACGTTGTTCCAAATTCATCCTACGCCATCAATTCTACATGACGTGTGGCGGTGTCAAATAATGATGAGGATGAGCGAAGTCCTCTGCTGCAGCAGATGGGGGGCGACGCTGACCAAGAAAATGGAGATGGGAACAAGATGAGGATGAGTCCTGCACTAGCTACAAGTAGGTACTTGTCCTGATATATATCACGGCGGAGTCGAAGTCGATGCAAAAGTAGCAGTCTCCTCCAGGGTGGACGCGGACAGTAGAGGCCTGGGGACACAGAATAGTGCGCGCGTCACATTGTGTGTGGAAATCGGATCCCTCCAATACTGGGCGCCCCGGCCAACATGACTTGTGCTGATGCTGAATGGCATTGCATTCTAAATTAATTCTTCATCTTTCAAGAAGATGATTCGTACACGAGGCCCTTTGTTTGAGCTGACAAAGTTGCACCGCCACCAGCACCACGAGGAAACAGCAGGAACGAGTCCAAGCAGACCGATTCTTTGGCGAGTTTGAGACGAAGATGTCAAGGTCGATGTCGATTTGCTCTCTCAAAACCACTTGTTCTAGCTGAGTTCTTCGAGGAAGAGGCTATGATAGATATGGCTACCGAATCCTCGAGTACGGGCGCTAATTCGAAGATTTGAACACTGAACTGTGCAGCGCATGGAGCCGAAGACATGGCTCTTGTCCTCTCCCTAAATCATGTAAGGATACTTTTTATGAAAGAATATCAATATGTGTACGTGCTTTTCGTTTTCGTTTTCGTACGTGCGACTGATATTGGTGTCGCATCGACGCCGCGACGCGCAGCAAGGCATTTCTCTGTGCAGCGTGTATGAAAATGCGTGAATGAGAAACAGAAACACTTGTGTTGATGCAGCCAGGTAGTACAACAAATGATCAAGATCAGTAGAGTAGAGGTTCGCCATGTTTTGGCTTTGTGCATGTGCTGCTGTTGCAGCAGGTGGATTTTCTCATTGATTCTCGCCGGCTCAAGATGGTCAGCCTGGACCTTCTCTGGAGGAGGATATGGATAGCGATGGACACTTCTCGACCCCAGTTGTAGCTGCTACTGTTGTTGTTGCCAGTAGAGAAGCTGCTGTTTCCGGCGCGGACCAACCGGCAGCAGCGCTCCTGTCGACTGCTTTTTCCATCCACCTGGCTCGCTCCCACAGGCAAATCGAGACTGTGTGTGCCACGTTGAGGCTGCTTTGTTCCCGGGTTTGCGGCACGTGCGCCCTCGTATCCGTCAGCTCCAACATTTCTTCTGGCACGCCGGAATCCTCCGACCCAAACACGAAGCAATGCGCGCGTCGCTGAGGTAGCAAGTGAATCGGACATGAAGTAGTAGCGGGCGGCGCACTTGTGGACGAACAAGACGTCGTCGCGGATGCGTCAACATTCCACGACTTTGCAGCGCCTATGCCTCTTCTTCTTTCATCGCATGTCGTCCCTGCTCGATCTGCCCCGCCGGCTAAAAACGCAGCCGGTGTGGCCATCACGGACGGCTGCTCCAGGCACGTAATGTGGTATTCACTCGCTCGTATTCGGGTAACCATGGAATGCCAGAACGTCGAAAGGTCGGAGGATAGCGGCACCCACTTCACCTGCAAGACGTACTCGTGCCGGTTCAGCATGCCCACGTGTTCGGCCCGAGATCTTAACTTCTCTTCCTCGTCCGTCGCGATGATGAGACCGTCGGCACCGAGCAAGGCACACGATCGGATGATACCTCCGACGTTCGAGGGAAAGCGAGGCTTGCACAGCAGAACGAGCGTCTTGGTCTTGTTGCCGTTCATTTTTGGCACGGTATATTCAGGTGCTGGCGCAGAATTGCAAATTCATATTACTTGTGGCGCCTGCTTTTGCTCATCTGAGTGTAGCACTGACTTGCACGACTGTACTATGGCGATCGGCGAGAAGGAGGAGCGCATAACTCAAGACACGCAGCCACGTCACGCGTAGTTCATAGCCAGACGGTTTAGCAAACAGATGAATGTGGAGGGCCTCCTCCTCGTCGTTTTACGACGATGCAGGGAACACGAACAGAAAATGTGACCACAGTAAGTGCCCACCGACGTTCTGCACGGTGTAACACGCGCTGCCTCCTGCGATAGCGCCACTCGGGATCGGATTGCGTGAGCCAGTAAATAAGATGGTAATGGGATGAGTCTTCTATGGGCGGGGACAGATAAAGATGATCCTGCGGACCTTCTCCATCTTCAGGGATGAGGATGAGGCATGTCATCTGCCCTAGTTTCTTGTCGTGTCCGATGTGCTTACAGTATTAGAAATCCTTACAAGTTACAACCTCTTCTTGTCATTCCTCCTTCGAATGTAGTGCTGCTGCTGCGCATGCGCAGACGAAGAAAGGAAGAAGACAGAGAAACCATAATGCATGTAGAGAATATGAATAAGTCGCACCGCTCCGGTTGATATGCTCTCGTATCCGCTTCCGCGTTTCGTGATGAAGATGATGCTTCTTTCATTTTTTTATTATAGTAGATTGTCTTCGACATCGACTTCGTCCATGTGCGCTTTATTCTTCACGTCCATTTTCTATCATGATCATCTCAGCCTCCAAATCGCTCCGCCAGCTTCGACATCGGATTTTCCATGTAGCGCTTGTATTTCAATGTCGCGGTTGCCTTTTCGCCCTCTGCCACGCAACCTGCAAGCCACGCTCTTCGCGCCCATCGTTTTGCCGCCATAATGTTTTTCTGGGAGCTGCTCGACAGCGATAACTGGAACGCGTCGTAAGATCCGCGACGCTCCATGGACCAGGGGATCGGCTGACCCAGCTTCGTGTACAGATCGAACATCTTTTCCACCGCACTTACACCCTTCGCCGGATTCGTTGCGCCGTACGTTGGAATGATTTCATCCAGGTCGCGAATTTTCCCGCGAATTGCGTCTCGTTTCGCGACTTCCTCCTCGGGCAGGGTGCACTCGGCGCACATGCAGTGAAAGTAGAATTTCGCTTGCAGCTCCGCCCGACGTTCCGCGCGAGAATGCGTCCAAGCTGAGCAGTAGTTGGTGCAGATTTCATCTCCGCAAGCAATGTTGTCCTCTGCATACAGACGCTCGGTGCCGTCGGTCGCGTTCCACGCGTGGTACGCATTGTTGCAACACGAGTGGTTGGCGCGGCTAATTGTGAGGCACAAAACGCCGTCGGTCGACCCCACGCCCTGCGGCAGCCCGTTCGTAGCGAAAATTCCCGCTAAGGTTTTCGTGGTTTTGTCCGCGCCCCCCGCACCAGCCGCTTTGTCATGCAGCTGCATGACGTCGCGCTGCCTCTCCGCGGGCAACCTCAGAAAGTCGCGCTGCAGCCTCTCTTCCCATGACTTGCGCGCGAGAACCGCAGAGAAGCCAGTCGTTCCCGGTGCAAACAGCACTGGCTTTTCTGCGATAATCAGCTCACCGCGCTTGATGTCCCGCGTTGCAATCAGCCCACGACCTTTGTTCTGTCCGGGAACTTCCGCGATCGTGTAACACGGAGTGACGACGCAGTCTGCCTCTGCGCGTTTATCTTTGTTGATTTTGTTTCCACCCTCCGTCGGATCATCGCTACTAGCGCCTCGTCCTATCTTCACTATCTGTATCTCCTGCTTCTTCTGGTTCTGTACTAGCTTTTTCTTCGCATTCGAGATGTAGTTCTTGACTGTTTTCGTGGACTTGCCGAGCTTCTCGGCAATCTGCGCGGCACTTATCTCCGGGTCGTCGATGTGCATTTGCCATGCGGTCCGTTTCCAAACCTGATCCGCGTCGCAGTCGGATCCGGCTGCCCCGGGAGATTCAGGTACGGAAGGCGAATGGGGTTGACACTCGGCCATGTTTCCTGGGAGGGTAGTCGCGCTCGCGACGGACGAGCTCGAGCCTACTAACTTTCGGTTATTGGTGGAAATGCAATAGAAATAGCTACTACGTGTACGTCGTGTCGACGTTCTCTGCCAGAACTACACGTGCACGCTCACGAGTAGACGTACACGTAGGGGGCGATACAAAACTTAAACATTAAGTATACATGATTGGAAGCGAGTTTGGTTTCATCTGCTGTAAGTTTAAGTAGAAACAAATGCCTCTGGTGCCTAAGTGTGGGCTTTAGACGAGGAGAAAGACAGAAACACCTTGACCTTGGTTGGGGATTGTGTGACCGCATCCCCATCGATTTCGATCCGCAAGAAAAAAATATATTTCTTCACAATTTCGGTGGGACCAACCTCAGCAATTGTTAGGACGGATGTACGACCTTGATCTTCTTCGTGCATAAAAAGAAGCACGAACTACAAACACAAATGCAGTGCAGCCCGTGTCCCCGAGGGCGAGGGTGACCGATGCGACTTTTCCATTGCTAGATAACTTTTTTGTACTTAACAAGCTAGGACTAGGAGTCAGCATGTACTGGTTTGGAAACAAGCAGGTTAATGAACAGCATCGACCGTCGCTGCACCATGCTGCAAGATGAAGAGCAATGATGCAGGGCTACATCGAGGTTGGGTTGCGCATCTTTACCGTCCTTGCTAAATACTTTTTCTGTACCACCACGTAGGCCGCGCTAGGGGCGGAAGAATTAGAATTATGCGTCGGACGTAGCGGAAGCGGGAGCTATGCAGCAGCAAACGCAGGCGCTACAACCACTCGATTGATAATGCATGCATCGACAAAATCCAACTCATCTCGTTTCTTGTCTTGCGCATTTCAGCGTTGACCTGTGCGTCATTTTTTTCACCTCCTTCTGCCCACGCTCATGAATCCGTCTTCGTCGATCACCGGTAAGGTGGTCGCGCAGCTTGCTCCCTGGCCACCTCCTTTTCCGCCTCCCGCCCTGCAGGCTCCTTGCTGCGGCACTCCTCCATAGATACTTTGTGATGTTGATCCACCGCCCTGTCCTTTTCTTTCGTGTGTGCTCACGGCGCCGGATGAGGGTGCCACGGATTGCCCTGCTACCATTCCCGCGACAATGGAGGCGACCGTCGGATCGTTGCGATGAACTTCGGAAAACGTCGAACTTCGCGGAAAACCGCACCTTTCGGCACTATTGTCGTTGAAAATATCATCCACTTTGATCTCTGGATGCTGGATGAGCCCCTCGTTGTAGTCGTTCTCATCTTCGTCTTCAGCACCGTCATCCATATTTGCGTCCATGTCGACGTCCATATCGTCATCACCACCACAGGGAGGGCCGTTCAGATTAGCAATGCTGCCGTGCTCCGGGGGAATCAAATGGTTGTTCTGACCGCCCTCGTATCTGAAGACGTCATCAAATTGAAGCTTAGGGACAAAAAACATTTTCTTCTTCATGCGGGATTCGCGGGAGCGAGGGCATAGATACGTGTAGTATACCACCACCCATTTATAATTTCGACAATGACAACATTCAGATTGGTTGCGGTTGAAGAAGAACGAAGAGACTGAAGTGGAAGAAGAACCTACTGTCAGACCACTGAAAGCAAAGTCTTTACAAATCAGAACCAGGTGGCGTCAAACAAATCTAGCAATGAAGAAGGCACGAAAAGCGTATAAACAATACATGGTGTTGTCTTGGAATTTGCACGCCTTCAGCGCCCCACCAGCACAAGTGTTCATTGCGCCTCGATCGTTTTGCGCCGCGATCTCTTTGTCCGCGAGCGAGTAGTCCTTGAAGCGACAGCCGTCCAGCAGCTGGATGCACTTCGTCGCAATCTCGATGTCGCTGTCATCCTCCAGCTCCGTCTCGCACAGGGCGTACATCTTCACGCGCAAAAACTCCGCCAGCTTCTCCGCGTCCCTCGTGTTCGTCAGCCCACTGCCCTTGCCATCAAACTCCGTGGTCGTAGTTGACGGTTGCTGCTGCTGCTGCTGTTGGGCGGCTTGTTGGGGACATTTCAGCGTCAGCGGCGCCCTTCTGCGGTCGAGAAGAACCGCGAAGAGCTCGTCCAAGAGTTGGTTGACGCGGTTGCGTGAGTGCCGACCCGCCCACTCCTGGTCGACGATAAGCTGGATGACGGTCCACCGCCGGAAAACGGAAAACACCGCGTCCTTAAACTTCTCCTCCCACTCAGCCGCCTGGTTGCGCCCGCCGAGATTGGCGTTCTGGTACGACATTTTTGCTGGGCTTTTGCTGTTCTATTCCTCGACCTGGCGCCCGTCTAGTACCGACTAGTACCAGTACCAAGAAGTAGCAGAAGCATAGATAGTGATAGGATCTGGTTGAGTTGTGTGGTCGAGAAGTCGTGGTTGAGGGGAGTCACGCATTGAAAAATTATTCACGAAGTAGGATCCTAAGGGAAAGGGATACCGGCACTGGTGGTGTCAGTATGCTCCTGGTATGATCTTCACCTCAACACGCAATCGAGACCTGGTTCACGTTTTCGAGCCTGTGGATCAAACCGATAAGATAAAGATTTTCGTAGTGCTGGCCTCGATGGATTGCAAATACAAGATCAAGTTTTCCACGTTGGTGAGGGCTTCATGATCAGAAGGCGAACTCCGGAACACAATCACTACAGATTGAGCCACTCCATCTAGGGGCCTTACTCTGCTAGTGAGCCTTCACATTCTACATGAGCAGTTTCGGATACCGCCGTGGCAAATTGTACACTTGACTTCGTTTCTCGCCACGCGTGGTCAAATTGATTCCGCTGCGTTTCTTCAACTCTGCATAACTGCGTAAGTGCCATCTAGAACTAGATGTCCATCAATCGAAATTGCATCAATCGAATGTCGGTTTTAAACGTGAGTTTCAAAGCAGGTGCTCTAGCTGAGTTCTCTATCTGGAATAGTGGACAAAATCATGTTCTTGAGTCAGCGCTCGAAGGCGCCGCTCTCAAGTGAACGCTACCGGGAATGGAGGAACGATAGAAGTTGATGTTCCACGGAACACTTGCAATATAAAACTTATAGCTGTTGCTAACGTTCGTCTCCATCTCCCGCCCCGCCATTACGACTGCTCCTCGCTGCCGCTGGCGGCGTTTGCGTCTGTACTCGCGTGTGTAACTTTCTTCATCTCGTCCACCTTGGCGCGGGCCTTCTTGCCTTTATACAGCGCCTGCACGCGCGTAGCCGCGTGCTCCTCCTCTTGCCGTTCCTTTTCTGCCTGCGCAGCCTGCGCGTCGGCCTCGGCCTGCTTCTTGGCGTCTATCTTGGCAGTAGTGCTAGCGCGGGCCTGCTTTCCGCGGTACAAGGATTGGACCTGTGGTGTGGTCAATGCACGTCGTTGCTTGCTGGAGGTCGGTGATGTGAGATGAGCACTGAGTTAGTTCTCAGAAGTTCTTGTTCTAAAATCTATTGAACTCGTGCTGGTACAAATAAAAACGGAACAACATATTATCGCACAATGCAATGCGTTTGCGTGGTGGATACGGATACGGAAGACCAAGCTGAAGCGACTTCAAAATAGGATTCGCTTTCGTGATCGTGGTTCCCGTTCCTCGCCTACACATAATTATAGTACTTATACGGAAGGAATCATACCTTTGTTGCGGCTGCCTCTTCTTCGGCGGCCTCTCGTTTGAGTCGCTCCTCCTCCGTCTCCCCTGGGGGACCAGCGTCTGCTACTGGCGCCGGCGGCGCCGGCGCTGCTTTCGGAGCGCTAACTGTTGTAGTCGAGTCGTGAGCGATCGAATCTTTCTTCGATATTGGTGTCCGTGTGCCAGAAGCAGAAAGCCTCGTCACCCAAACATTCTGACTGTGTCTTGTTAAGAACGCGCTTCAAAAAGAGAAACACAAACATATACGATTACCTTCCGGTGCGCTTTTGTCGAGCAGATCTGGTCGCATGGCACTTATCGCTACAGTCTTCTCTGGTCGTCCGCAGTAGTTTATCTGCAGCCTTGATATCTTCCACATGGTGCGCATCCCCGAAATCACCCGCCCAAAAATCACCGTCTTTCCGTTGCACATGGGCAGCTCCTTCAAGGTGACGTAAAACTGGCTCCCGTTTGTATCGAGCTTGCTCTTCACCATCCCGAGGAGGCCGGCGGCGTCATGCTTGTATCTGAAGATTGGTTGGACTTGCTTCTGGAAGCAAACGGAAAAACTCCATTGCAGTGAACGAAATTCACGAAGAGGAACAAGAAGTACTTACTTGAAGGAGTCGTCTGGAACCGGCTCTCCGCTGGCGCTAACCGAGTTTATCCCGGAGCCGTCTACTGTGTCCCCGCACTGTATGTAGCAGTCCTCCTTTACCCTGTGTACCTGCATGATTGAGTTTTGAAATATAGTATTAAAGTACTTTTACGAAGAAAAGTAAGAACGTACAAACCACGCTCACGCGGACCCTTCAAAATTGTATTTAGTACTATAAAGAAAAGAATGCACTTGTTGATGCACGCGGCCACGCAAGCGTCACCAGACGGCCACCAGAACACGCGAAGTACAACTAGTGCATGTTCATTGTTTTTCTTTCTGGATCTGGAGAAGAAAGCGGGTACTTAAGTATTTACAAGAGTATAGAGAGAGTGCTGAACTAGAACTTGAAACAATTTCGATCTTGTTCTTGACCGCGACGCCAGTTCTTGTGCTGAGAAAAAGCAAGTCGGTCTCGGTGGAACTTCTTGTTCGACGAGCACGACGAGGTCGAACCTGATGTGTCATCAGACCTTTGTGGACCTCTCGGTTCGCTGATCACACACCCGGAATTTTCAAAATCAAGTCGCTCCCCGACCCAGACCCACCTCGTGCGCATCTTCGCGCCGTACATGTGCCTGAACCGGCACTACGTGGCCGAGGGGGTGAGATTGTACTCGTTGGAGAACTGGAAACTACTGAACCCGCAGGGCGGCATCCCGCTGATCCTAAACATCCTGGACGAGATCGTGGAGGCGTATTGCGACTCCACGAACGCGCCAAACCACGCCGCGTACACACCGAGCGGACCCTTTTCGGTCCCCAGCAGAAAACAGGAGTACAAACTCTCGGGCGACGGCGCGATGCAAGCCATGGAAAAAGATCCGAGGTACTTATTTACTTTACTTTGACCATATCTATGTTGAAATTTCAATCTGAGCACATATCATACGATTTGAGCTCGAAGGCGATGCGATGGTGGAACACCAGCCGATCGATCGAACCGAGAGGTCCACAAAGGTCTGATGACACATCAGGTTCGACGACGCCACCATGTACTTTTTAGTAGTCTATCTGGTTCTCTCTTTTTTCCAAATCTATCGTCACGGAATCTAGTCGTTTCAACCAATTATAAAACAGGAAACTTTATGTCAGAGGCGTCCAAACGCGTTTAGTTTCTCTATAAAATAAGATCCAAGGTCTTCGCTCTCAAATCCGAATTTCTCCGGTCTTTCTCGGCTCTTTAGCTCAACTATTTTTTCCTGCTAGAAATAGATCTATACGTCTTACTTCTTGTCGATCGTAAGGGTTAGGCTTGTTGACTTGTATCCGCTACGTAACTATCCATTTTTA
>RXOD01003890.1:0-39451 GCA_005223375.1 Amoebophrya sp. AT5.2 | reverse complement strand
GCCGCTCATCTGCTTCTACTGGCTGCCAAAGGGGACCCCAAAAAGCGCCCATAAGAATTCACTTACCATTTACCCACTTACCAGCTGGTCCCACCATATCTCCATGGTGCTGCCCACGCCGGTGATTCTCCTCGATTCGCGGTTGGAGCGCCCGTTCTTCACGCTACTGCTCGCGCTGGTTGGTCAGATCCTGCTCAAGGTCGCGTTCGCGAATGTGATCGAGGTGAAGCTGATCGAGAACGACGAAAAGCTGAAAATGCACCCGGTGATCATCCTGCTCTCGGTGGCGGTGTGGGGACACGTGTGGGGCCCGACAGGGATGCTACTCAGCGTGCCGCTGATGGCGTTTCTGAAAATATCCCTCCTGTCCGAGATCGTCCCAGCGAGCTACCGAGACCCGGTCCTGGTGCTACTGGAGGGCGATCGAGACGCGCCGAAGAGACACAGAGGAGTGCTGTACTTTCAGTGAGTCAGAGACCACGAGACCGATCCGATGGCAACATGCTGGTGAGATTCAAAAAAATATCTATGTTGAGCAAGAAGCCGAGGAGGTCGTGATGGAGCAGCCGCGAAGTCCTCATCTTCGTTTTGCAAGCCAGATAAAATCAAAAGTTGATGGGACCCCAGCGGCATTTTTTAAAGAGGCGTTGTAGCGCGCTGGTCCAGGACCAGGTGCCACCGCAGTACTGCTAGAGATGTCAAGTCGTGTCTGCATACTGTAACTTGTCTTTGGAAAAAAAACGAAAGAGCTCGGGATGGCGCGTGGAAGATCGCAGACGAAGGATCACATTTTCGATCACCACAGGATCGCAGGCTCCCGGATCCCTGAGCAACACCGGTGGCTTTCCGCCGTGGTTCTTTTAAGAATAACAATAGGCACGCGCACGCGGGGATTTGACTTTCGCGTTTGTATATACGTTTACGTGTCGGTTTGTGGATGTATGTTGACTCTCGTCGTTTTTGAAAACCTTAAACAAATCTCACGCATTTTCTATCTGTAGCGTACAATGAACTGCAAGAGGAGGACACAGGACCGGGGGAGACGTGGTAGACAGAGGTAGGCTTTCGAAATACTTACACCAGCACATCACCGCCAGGGAAGATAAAACTCAGCGCTTCTTGCTTCGAGATCGTCCTCCATCATCAACTCATAAATTCAGCGAGAATTATGGCAATGCCACCGGGGGTTCCGCTACCTGCGGACCTTCTCGAGACCTTCCGGGAGAAGGTCGTTCGCGACCTTTTTTGGGCGTTGGCGGGACCAAACTTGAGTAACGTGTCCATCAAGCAAATTTGTCTTCCTTTGGGTGTGCCAGAGTTGATGATGGAGCCAAGTTCCTCCGGTAATTTCACGCTACTGTCCTCCCTTGGTCGAAGCTTCCAGGAGTCGATTGCGCAGCTGAGAGCGTGGGACCAGGATCCGTTGCCGCTGCTCAAGCTGCTTCGCGAACGCGGTGGGCTGAGTCTGCGGACGCTGGGGCACTACTTTTCGACGCTGCTGGAGGTGTGGTTCCTGTCCTCTCCCAACGTGGTAGGCATAAAAAAGGGCCAGACCGTGCGACTACGGAGCGACAAGACGTCGACCAAGGTGCTACGGGAGAGCCAGCTGAAATTCCTGCTGTTTCTGCGAGGAAAGGAGAGCGTCTCGGACGAAAAAAAGGCTCCGGAGTCAACTCCAACAATACCAGAAGCAAGTGAACCTGAACAAGGCTCTCCTGGCGAGGGCGAAAAAGCTGCTCCCGAGCAGGACTTTATCGACACTCCCAATCTGCCTCTCGAAGCGTCCACTGGGCCCGTGTTTCACGTGGAGGCCAATATCAAGTTTTTCGTGCTGACACGGAGCGGCAGCGTGAAGGGCCCCTTTTTGCACGAATCCTTGCAGAACCGCATCGAGGATATCGAGCGGAAACTCGAGCTTCTTCATGCCGTGCCGGAACTGAAAAGCAACGGGGAAAAGTTTAGCGGCTACCTCCTGCGCGGATACGTGTTCCACCAGATTGATGAGGAAGACTTGGAAGCAGAAACGAAGGCAGACGCAGAGGACGCCGGCGAGACAGCGACAGAGGCAGAGCAAGGAGAGGACGCGGGATGTGTCGGCGCAACAGGGGCGGGCAGGATGCGCAAAATCTCCGCTGAGCCTGCTGTGGAAGTAGCAAATGGGCACTTTGAGCACGCGTTTGAAGGAGGAATCCGGTCTCAAGAGGAAACAAGAACTACAGTAGAGGCGAGCAGGGAAAACAAAAAGCACGACCCAGCCAGCGCTCTTGATTTCTCTCTTCTAGATGCCGAGCACGCCAGCGGCTTTTTGACGCGACACGTTCGCAACATTGCGCATGAAAGCTGCTCCAGGCCGGGGTTCAACGTCACCACCAAGTACGTGGTTTTGCCAAAGCTTTATTGGTTGTCGCCCCTCACCGGCGCGCCACTGCGGTACGTGGAGAGCGGGTTTCGATGTCGGAAAGACCAAGCAGACGCAACAGTGGAAACCGCGTACCTCGAGCTTTTTGGGAGCTGTCAGCAGATTCTCGTGTACGACACCATCGACCTCCTCGAAAAGTACGCGGGTGACTTCTTTTTGCGAAACAAGGACATCCCGATCATGGTGGCGGTTGTAGAAGTGCTGGAGAATCGCCTTCACGAGGTCCGTCGCGGTTTCGTGCTGCCGCATTGGTGGTCGCCGACCAATCCGGAGGGCCACTTGCTGCAGATCCAGAACCGCGCGCGCCGCGCGTTTCCACCGAAGCGCGAGAGCCGAACGCGCGCGCGCCAGCGGCTCGAGCGAGAAATCCGACAGAAAATGCGAAACACGGCGCACGGCAAGTGCAACTTGCTCCTGCAGGAGGCCTGGGAACTGGCAGGGGGGGTCGTGACGCTGGAACTGGGGGGAACTGGGAGGTGGGGCTCTGGAACAATTGATCTTCGAGAAGAGGATGCGGAAGAAGGCTCCTGCAGTCTGGGGCAGAAACTGCGAGACGCGGAGAGCGGGATAATTCGCCGCACTGAAGAAGAGCTACAGCGAGCAGGAGAGAGGACTTCACCTTCTGAGCCTACGCCGGCACAGTCGGCAGCTCTGAGAGTGCGGTGGCACCGGGCCTTAGAGGGAATGAAGCGGCAGTTGCAGATGCAGGCCGTCGGAAAGAAAAAGGGAAAGCGTGGATATAGGCACGACCACAAGGCCAGAAAGTGCGGGGGCGGGGTGGAGCTGGAGGTGGAGAGGACGGACGAAAAACTGCGAGAAATGGAAGGTGGGACCGGGAAAACGCCGAGGCCGATGCTGCAGCAGGAGCTGCAGCAGGACGCCGAAGCCTGCGAAAATGAGTCGAAGCCGGTCGTCCTCGACGCAGAGGCCGACCCAGACCCTGACGCAGTAGTAGATGCTGACGCGATAACTGGAACGGAGAAGGCTAGCAGTACCGTGGGAACGCGAACGCCTGCGGCGCCGGAAGACGTGAAGATTTGCGTTGAGTGGCTGCTCGACGCCATTTGCGATTCCTCACCGGCGAGCAGCAGGATCGAGCCTTTGTTGCTTGCAAAGGCCTTTCTGCAGCTCTTTCCATACAGCACCTTAGCGGCAGCCGCGCACTTCCGGGAGCCCGCTATGCCCCTGGTTGATGACGGACATTTATGCGAACAACCGCACCGAAAAGGAAAACGCGAAGAAGTCGAAACAGCGGAAAGCGAAAGCAAAA
This sequence comes from Amoebophrya sp. AT5.2, assembly GCA_005223375.1. Taxonomy (NCBI): domain Eukaryota; class Dinophyceae; order Syndiniales; family Amoebophryaceae; genus Amoebophrya; species Amoebophrya sp. AT5.2. The sequence goes on along the minus strand of RXOD01003890.1, from coordinate 35,762 downwards.
GTGCACAAGATCTTCAGGACGCAGGTAGAGGGGAAGCAACAGGAGGCGGCCCTGAATCTGCCACCTCGGCAGCGTTTACCGACAAAGTGGCGCGCACGGTCGTTCAAAGTCGTTTTCGCGGCGACGCGAAATACGATTTGCGCACGTGTTTGGCGGGTCCGGCCGGTGTGCGGCTCCTGCCCGCGCTTCCGCTGTTGGGTGTGTTTGATATCCCCGCGGACGCCCTTCCGGCGTTTCGATCCGCCGTTTTCTCGTCGCCTCAGAAGACCGCGCTAAAGGTGCTCTCGGAATTTGAAGCGCACCACCTCACCAGTGCGCCTGAGAAGGAGAGCACCGACGGGTACTGCCGCGACCCAGACTACTTCGGAACCAAGCTGGTGAACGAATACTTTACGCACCTGCAGCAGCGCGTGAGAGATCCGCCGCCTCCTGTGCTGGGTGTGGACGGTACTCCTGTCGTCGAGAGACCACGCGCCCTCGAAATCGGAGGAATTGAGCCGAACTACGGACACAACATGCAGCAGGAAGCGGTAGTAATGCCGCCCGACGAACAAGCCGTCAACACCCAACATCGCAAATGGGAAAAATTCAACACGGGGGCTAGTAGCGATCGCGACGACCACCACCGGTGGCTGCGTCTTCCGCCTGAGGTTCCGATTATCGTTGTCGAAGACGTGACGCGCGATGCAGCGCCGATACTGACTCAGGAGCAGGATTTCTTCGACGAGGACAACGACGCGGCAGCGAGCGACGGCATAAGTGGCTGCAAAACTCAGAAGTACACAGTCGGCCTGGACTGCGAGTGGGCCCCTGGGTTCATCGGCACGGGGGATCTGGGGGTTTCTCTCGTACAGTTGGCATTCCCGCACTGCGTTCTGCTGGTCGATTTCGTCGCCGTCGGCGACGAGACCGGACAGAGGTTGGTATCCGAAATTCTGGCGCGGTTTGCCTGCCGCGTAGTGGCCTTCGGGAAGGAAGACTTCCGGCGGCTCAAGTTGCTACGACCAACGGGGGACGACTCCGCAGAGTCTTCACTGTCTAATTCTGCTACCACCTCGTCGCGCGCATATACCGGCCCGAGCACGGCGGGAACGGGCGCGGCGGCGTCCACCTGTCCCGAAAGCAGTCGCCGTAGCCCCGGTTCGCCCTTAAAAATGCCCTCTGCTGCGCTCATCGATTTGCAGGAGATTCCGCCACCGGCGGTCTCGTCGGGGGGTGCCGGTGCGCAGGAATATCCGTTGCATTGTAACGCTGAGACTTCGCCAGCGCCAGCCCCAGCCAGCGAAACAAAAAGAAAGTGCTGGTCCTCGATGGCCGAGTTGTGCGCGCGTGTGTTCCGGGGATATGTACTGGACAAACGCCTCCAGTGCGCTCCGTGGCACCGTTTGCCGAGACCGCTCGCGGCCGAGTATCAGCACTACGCAGCGCTCGACGCGTACCTCGCATTGGCAACGTTTCGCGCGCTGCGAGCGACGGCACGCGTGGCAGCACGATTTCGTGACTACAGAAATGGAGCAGGGGAACGAGAAGTCCTGACACGGGTCGGCGGGGCCCCCGCGCATGATGCGGCCGCAGTAGTTGTTGAATGCAAAACCATTGCTTGCGAGGGGAAGCAAATTGCGGTAGACGCAGGTGACGAGGGGCGGAAACAGGCTCCGTGGAAATTCTTTTGCGTTCTCCGTGCGCAAGACCGCATCGATGCCTCGTTTTTGCAAGGGCTGGGCGCGCGTGTGGTGACCCCTGTGGAGGTCGCAGCCAAGTTCGGGTTTCCCTTGTTCGGAGTGGGCCCGTTTCATCCCTCCAATGCGACGCCAACGAGCTCCCGGACCCCCAAGAACGAGAAGACCCGACCAAGGTCGACTGTTTTCATGGACACAAGAGTCACGGAGTACTTGGATAGAGGACGCCCAGCGTTTCTTTCGCTTGGGTCTGGATGGCCGGACCAAAGTGTGGGCGTCAGAATGGACGAGATACAGGTCGTGGCCGAAGCTCTGTCCTCGCCGGGAGACTCGACTTGGAAAGGGTTTCTCGGAGAAGTCGCCGGACGCTATGACGCGTCACCTGAGAAACCGCCAGGCAGGGGCGTCTTTACGGCCGTCCTTGCAAAAGTGAGCGGCCCTTGACCTACCTGACATCCACATCGCTGAGAACGTTATAGCGCTAATGGGCGTCGACGTCGAGGACACGGACAGTATGACTCAGAACAATATTGACAATCGGATTAATATATTGCCGGATGCATTTCCTCATATTACAAAAATAGAAAGTTGTGAAAGTGCTGGTTGGAAAGGCATCGTAATTGATTGTTTGATTCCTCGTTCTTTGGTTCGTGTCTGCTTTTCTGTTGTCTGCTTCTGCACCATTAGTCCTAGATGATCATGATCTTCATCATCATGTGGATGCCTTGCCGTTGCCTGCAAGGATGATGTCACCACGACAACATTCTTCATATTCAAAATGAGTTCGTGCCGCGACGCTAGGGGGCTATGTCCGAGGACCGCCACCGCACTACTTGCCCACCTCTTTTGCAGCAGCAATTCAAGCGCTTCAACGTGAAATAGGAGGCTCCTGTAGATGATCGCGCCTCGGCCGTTAGCTTCACAACATTGGAACAGTTTTAGGGATCGGTGGCATTATGTTTTCCAGTGGTCGCAACTTTCATTTTCACCGTCGTGCGCGCTTTGTCTTTTCATCATTGGCTCCCGTTCTCAACGGTGCTTGGACCACGCCAGCCGCTCCACTAGTGAGAGCAGCTGCGGATCATGTTGTGCATTCCTTCGACGCGTTTTTCGCCGACAGTGTACACAAGCTTGGTGGCTACTCGCTAAACACCTACGAAGATGAGGAGTCTCAGCTGCCAGATTGCGGGCGGCTTCCTCCTACGGCTGCGCGGCACGTCGAGGAGTCGTCCACGACGGACCAAGGAGCCCCCGTTGCCCGTCCACATCTCGAACGACGCTCCCGCGGTGTGCTGCATGTAACGCTGCGCCAGCCTCTTCTTCGCCCCAGATCTCAATTTCCTGGCGAAGATGGTCGTCCTGTTCTGCCTTTGGATCCGATCGACGGTGACGAGGACGACCAATCGCATTTCAGAGCCTCGTCTTCGGTAAAGCAAGTGATCGTCAGTGCGGAGGACTTCCTCAGTTCAACCTTCGTGCCGGTGCGCCAGACGCACCAGGGTGCTGCTGCTGCACATGCAGGAGCTCTCAAGAACGGAACAGAAACAATTATCGTGCAGGATTTTCTGCCGTACATTCGTAGGGCGCTCGCTGAGACGGAGCAAAACGACGCGGGACACGATCACGGCGACACCGACACGAATCTCGAGGAGATTGAGCGCGTCTTTCGGAGTACGGAGCGCTACAACGCGATCGTCATTCACGCAGTTGGTGCATCGCTGGAGCAGTCTGGGAGCGTCGCAGTGCTGCGCCGTGCGTTGACGAAAGCCGCGACCTTCAGCAGCAAGGTTATTCTCCAGGCCTCCTCGGTCACGTCCCCGGACCACGTTCACGTTTTCAAGGCCGAGGCCTTGAAGATTGGTGGAGAGAACGCTACGGGCTGCTTCTATAAGCAAGAACAGACATCACAGACTTCCTTTTCTGGAGCTGGTGCGGCTGATACATCGTATGGGTCGGGGGCGGAGCTCCGTCTGGAAAAGGAAAAGGTCGACGGACGAGACGCAAATACCTCCTCCAGCCCGCGCATCACCGCCACTGCGTATCTCGCTGTGTCTCTCAACAATGCTTACGACTACACCAAGTCCCTCGCCTACCGCCTCCTGCAGCAGCGGAGAACGCACAAAGGGGACGCCAGCTACAACAAGTTCGGCCCCCCGTATCTGGGGTTGAGCCCCGTGACGACGCAGAGTCTGTACCTGCACAGAGATCAGTTCTTCGGCAACCGCACGCTGGGCTACGACCCCGAGGTGACATACTTCGCTCCCCTGGGCCACAACGACTGGGGCATGATATCGGCGCTGTACGTACATCCCTTGGAGAAGTGGACCGAAGTGCAGCGGCTGCGAGACCTAGAAAGCAAATACGGAGAAGGCTGCTTTGTGGGCGACAAGGTGCAGTTTTTGGCGGCGAGCGGAAGTGCGCAGCTGGGGGATCTGGCACAGGAGATCGTGTCCGTAGCCGACGAGGAAGTAGATGCTTCTACTTTTCCTTCTCCTGGGACCACTGCTTCATCTTCTGGAACAGGATCCGGCTTTGCTTTTGGTGAGAGGAAGGTGAACAAGGCCGCGACCCTGATTGGGTCGGACCGAATGCGGTCCGCGTCCCGAGGCTGCCACAGCCACAACTACGCGCCGCATTACGTGCGGCATTTGTGGCATCTGCTGCGGCGCAGGCATCGCTTCGGGATGGTGGAGGTAGGGGTCTTGAGGGGGTCAGGATTGGCCATGTGGAGTGATTTTTTTCGCGGAAAGGCGACGTTGTTCGGCTTCGACCTGTCGACAAAGTTTGTCGACGAAAACGCAGGAAATTTACGCCGCAAGGGCGCCTTCAGCATGCTGGAAAAAGACGCGCCCAGCGGGAGCGAGCATGTAGATCAAGAGTCGCAACTGCAGAGCAGTAGGCTACTGGGGGCTTACAGTGCACCCGACCACGTGGCCGCGTCCTGCACAGGAGACGACAACCGCCTACAGCAGAACCACGCGAACGCGTCGACGTCCTCCCGGTACCACTCCTTTCTTGCAGACACGGACACGACGCCTGATTGCGCGCCGGAGCATTCGAAACTTGCTGGTGGAGGGTCCTCTCGGTTCTTTGGCGTCCCTCCGCATCTCTTCCACTTCGACCAGACGCGCATCTCTCAATCCCTGATCGACCGCATCGCGACCACTCTCCCCAAGCTCTCTCCGCCGGCGTCCGCGCCCATTCTTTTCGTGGTGGACGACGGCAAGCACGACAGTCAAACGGCCTGGATCACGTTTCGCACGTTCATTCCGCTGCTGCAAGGCGACGACTGGGTGTACGCGCTGGAGGATTGCATGTGCAACACGTTTGTCTATCTGCTGCAGGGAAAACGCCCGGACCTATTCATCTACAAGTACTGGAACGGCGATAACTCGGACCTGATCTTCGTAACGCCAAAAAGAGTCGAGGACCACCACGAGGTCGTCGAGGTGGACGAGTACAACATCACTGCTCCTGTCGATATTATACCTGAATCCTTCCCCTTGAAAAAGGCAAAATAATACCGAGAGTATGTTGCGCAGCGAGTCGTGCTGTTGGTGTTCAAGTTCAACCTCTATCACACATAGTACACAAACACAGGAGGACGGCAGTGGCGCTTGCGTTTCTACCCGTTGATGGCCTCACGATTCATTGAAGATTTTGACACACGCATCAGATGAGGAGGACGGCGTGGCTGTGGTCCCACCTGGTCAATGTCGAATTGAAGGTCCTCCTGATTGAATTGAAGGTCCTCCTGATTGAAGATCTCGCGATCCGCCTGACTGATGTTGGAAAAACCGGGCTCTAAATTCCAATGCCTGAAACTGATCTAGATCCTTCTTTCTTGCCAATGCCAGCGCAACGTAAAAACAAAGCGAACTGCATCTGCAACTGCAGCTGTTCCCGTAAATGCAAATAAGCGAGCAGCTGCCATCGAGTCCAAGATCCTGCGTAGAAATCTATAATTTATTCGTGGATCCAACACAGGACGGGGCGGAAAAAGAAAGGAAAGCAAAGCTCAACACTAAGTTTGATCCTAGTAAACGCAGCCGTTGCGGCGCTAAAAATAATATTAGCATCATCAAAGAAGCGACCAAGCTTACAGCAACCGACTCCCAACTTACAATTTGCAGGGTCTTTTTCCTCGGAAATAACATTCTGACAAAATACATCCTCGGATGGTGACGCTCCACTTCTACTGTTAGTACAGAAAACCGCATCCGCTACTAGTACTAGCTCATGCTCATCCTGATCCTCAGTCATCACACTCACACACGCACATTAGGAGAAGGAGACCCATCAGTTCTGGTTTTAGATTTAGTTCTAGTACGACGACGCGCCGAAAAATAAAAAATAAAAAACAAATAGACCTATGTGTAACGAGAGAGTTACCTGCTCTTCATCTGGTGCTGTCATTCATATCTCATGACTTTATCAGATTTCTTTGTGCCTAGCAAGAGGGGCTGCAGCTGCTCCTAGCAAGATTGATAGAGCAAGACTGACAGTTTTTGTTTTCAGACGACCAAGAGCCTATCAGTATCTAGTGATAAATACAGAAGATTCGGAAAAGTTAACGTCAGCAGAGCACGCAACAATTTTATACGGGAACTACAAATAGCTACGCCTACGATAGCCATGTACTATACTACCTCCTAGACAACTTGGTCTTTGAGAAAAGAAGAATATTACGGGTCAAAAGAGTTTTGATAGAGTAAGTAGAACTGAGCATCCAACCATAGATACTGTCTCCGGTTGAGACCCACCCACAGCTTCTCTCTTCTAGCTGCTTAGTAAATAAAGTTCTGCATTGCATGTACATACTGTACATCGCGCGAGCCCTTACTATCGCAGAGGAAGTAAATCGCGGAGATTGATATCTTGCAAGCAGAATTTTCATCCATCGAAAGAACGTCACGCAAGTTGTGCAGTCACGACTAGTTTATGTTTACAAATACAACAAGCTACAGGACGACTAAATTTTCCAGGGAGCTACCACATTCGAAAAGCAGGGACACGAAGCTGCATACTGGTTGCGGGAGTACCAAGACCGAACTATCTCTAGCAAACTAAAGCAGCTCAACCCCTAAGTCGTACTCTAGCTGACAAGGAACAACCGCCGGAATGGAGAACTATCAACGGCTTTCGGAACAGGAGCGCTTTCTACGCAACTCCTATAACGGCGGTGGCGCCGCGGGCACGGAAGCTACTCCCAGCAGGGACCCACGTCGCCAGTGCTCCTTCGAGGACTCGCGGTGCTCCTACCGACACGTCCAACAGCAGCAGCAGCAGGCTCATCATCGACAGCAGGTCCTGCCGCCCTCTCGCCTGTCAAAGATGGCCTCACCTCACAAGACCAGTTCTTTGGGAGGTGGGAGATGTGCTTCTGCGTCGACGCCCCTTGGAGATGGTGGTGGACGTGGAAGAGTAGGCCGAGGAGCGTGGGTCTCCTCGAGCTCGACGACGACGCCACGGCGCGATCAACAGCAAGGCTGGACGCGAACAAGTTCGCGACTCCATAGCCGCTGGAAGACCAGCGCCTCGGGCCGTCTGTCCGGTGTGTCGTCCGTGGCCGCAGGAGGCGGAGCAGGAGGAGGTGGAGTTGCTGGCGATAATATAATTCACGGGCAGCACCAGCAGCGGGGCACAACTGCGGCTGGGTCTAGTACCTCCACCCGGCTGTCGGGAACTACATCAAGATCATGTGCAGCTGGAGCTCGCGGTCGAGCTTCGCAGACTTTTCGGCACTCCTGGATGTCCTCGACAACGTCCCCGTCGGACCGGCTGCCGCTGTCGAAGACCATCTTCGTGACGCGCGGAACAAAGGAGCGAGACGAGCTGCACAGCGCCATCCTGTCGCAAAAACTGAAGGATGCGGGGGAACAAGAAGTAGACGACCAAGACCTCATCTTCACTGCCACCTACGATACCGCGCTGGTGATTGACGTGCGAGATTCCAACGGCCGTCTCGGGGCCCCGGACGCCTCAGCGGCCGGGTCGGGACTAGAAGCGATCACGCTGGTCTTTCCGCTGTGGCGTGATGATCGAGCCCACCCTGCAGGTGCTCGCGCGCTGGGTCGTCGTGATATGGTGGAAGAGAGCGAGATCCTGCGGCTTCTGGCGGCGACGACCGGAGAAGAGTTCGCTGGTCTTGGCGACGCACTCGGAAGCGTTGCGCAAGGAGAAGTTGGGACGAGGAAAGATTTGCAAATAAATAAAGAGATGTTGAAAACTGATGGTACAACTTCATCAGGAGGACGCTCCCCTCCGTCGCAGCGTGTGTGGCTGCTGGACCTGCGACCGCGGCTCCTTGACGCGGATATGGTGCACCAGTACCGCTTTGTGAACTACCTTCGCTCCGTCCGTCCGACCGGTTGTCATCTACTCGATGTTCCCTTCAAGGTGCCGACCGCTACCGCCGCGGCGATGAAAAGCGCCAGTCAGACCTTGACGGACGAAGAAAACCGAGGAGGTGCTGGTCGATACCAGGGAGGCGACGGTCGTCGTCACGAATACGACCGCGAAGATAAAGCAGGATCATCACAACTGTTCCCCCCGACCCGCGTGACGCGAACAACGGTTCTCGCGCCTTCGGGGCGCTGCACCGCGACAATGTCGATCGGACGCCTGTCCCTACGCGACGGAGTCCTCGGCGTTGACGCCGGGGGCGACCAGATAATGGGCCATTTGTCGCTCTCGTACTTGGCACAGGGCGAGTTGGACCACGGCCGCTTCACGTTAGAGTGGTGCCACAAAGTGAGGAAATGGCCTCAGCCTCCTCCCTCCGCCGCGAAAAATAAGGACGGTACTCCTCGGGCGTCACTCTCAGGCTCACGCTCCTCATCACTTACGCCGCCGTCGAACTCGCTCGTTCATGCGGCGGACGTCGGGGGGGTCGGAGAACAGCAAGAGCCCATTCGCATCCCCGACGTGCCGGCGCCACGGTCTTCATTAGCGATGTCCTCTGAGGAGCAACGGCAACCGGCACAGGGCGAGGGCCACACCCGCACCCACGTCGAGGCGAACATCGTGGAGGAATTTCACTACGTCGAATCCATGATGACCAAACCCGCTTTCTCTGACGCCGGCGGGCAGCTGCACGACGCGGGGGACGAGCCACGACGGACATCGGGGACTGCTGCTCCTGGTCCACCTCCACCTGCCTGTGGGCTACGTGATGGCCCTGCCTGTGGTCTGAACGCGGCGTTTCCGCCCCACCACCACTTGGAGCAACTCGAAATGACTCGCAGCACGTCCACCTCAGCGAAAATCAAGCTCGTCAACGAGGACATCGAGGAGGACGAACGAGAGGGGTATCCGGTGGACTATCATTATGGCACTATTCCCGACGTCGCCCGGGAGAGCCGCTGTTCCTCCCCGGGGGACGACGTCCGCCGCCGCGGGTCGACCAGTGCTCCCACAAGAACCGGCGAGCGTGGGCTGGAGCTCGTCGACAGCAAAGGGGAAGACGCGTCCCCGTCCCCACGTCGGTCGGATGGAGTCACGAATGCCCGTCTTGGTCGTGATGGAGGAGGTGCTGGGCAAGGAAATTTTACTACTCAAACTCAACATGTTGATTTCTCCCACCGCCACTGGCGGCCGTCCGTGAACTCATTTCTCCCACTGAACGAAGCGGACGAAGAGAACGTGGCGCTGGCGGACCCGGACCAGGACGGGGACGAGATGAAAGAGAATGCTTGTACGGACGATATTCAACTTCGTCAATGCGACGAGTGCGACGACGAGGAACTGCAGCACGACCGCTTTAGCTCGGCAGCTCGCCAGAACCGCCAAACGTCTGTTGCCTCCACCTACCGGACGTGTCGCCAGAGCACTTCCGTCTCCTCCCGGCCGTGTGCCGAGGACCACGACACGTCCCGGACCCCTATTGCGCGCCGTCGGGGTCGTCCTGATGGGGAGAAGAGCTGCAACACAACTGTACTACTGGATTCTTGTTCGTCCGGGTCGCCGGCCTTGCACGCCCGCTCATCGTCAGCCGCCTCGGCAGGCTCCGGGTCATCGGGAGACTCCGATAGTCATGCGAATTTCGACGATCTGCTTCTCGACACCATGCAGCTCGTGTTGGCGTCTGAACAACCGTCGCGCGCCGGCGGGGGTCATTCCACGAACCACCTCCACCAGGGCGGCGCCCCCCGGGACCAGTCTCGCTGGGGGCCGAACAAGCAGCCAACGGGAAGGGCGGGTCGCTGGGGGAGTTTCTCCGGCTCTACATGTAGCCCCCGTGGGCAGAACTCAACATGCACCGGGGGCTACAACACCCACACCGGCTCCACCAGGGGCTCCGGCAGGAAAACGAAAAATACTAATGCTATTAAGTGTAGCCGAGCCGCTCAAGTGTGCCCGAACCGACCAAGCGAGGAATTCACACTGGTCGGGGAAGTTGTGAAGCAGACTGTGTTTGGAGGGGATCGATTGGGGAATGTCATTGGGGGCTCCATGAGAAGCGGCGCGGCGCGGTCCACGGTGAAGGTAGGCACAGATGATGGTACAAGAGGTACAGATTCATCTGCTTCCAGATTCTCTCAGCCTCTCCCTGCTTCCCAGCTTGCCGAAGGATCTGGATCGAGGTCAGAGATGAGGAAAACGGCACACGACCTCTCCGAGAGCCCACCCGCCCGATTTGACTGTGAGCCTCCGGGTTTTGACTTTGAGGCCCTGCCGGACATCTGTCTCAGTGATGCAATTCGGACTTGCATCCCCGAGACGCCGACGGCGGTGAAACGTGAACGTGAAAAGGAACAACAAGCACATCGGCGCGAGGACGCGTCGACGACCAGACTAGATTCCGGACTTTTCTGCTCAAGCAGTGACGGTGGTGCAGAGCAGGACGAGGAGCACGCCGCCGCGGGTACTACTAAAAAGGTGGCCCCTTCTTGCATGGTCCCCGGACCCCGACGTCGTCGCGGCCGGAACGAATCCAGTACGAGCGTGATGCTCATTGGAGATACCAAGCTGGAAGTTTGCTCCACCCTGCAGCCCCGCAATGCAGTAGGCGAGCTTGGAGACGCGAACCTGGAGGAGCATAAAACCATCAAGGTGTGGCGCCGGACTAGAGGAGCGCATGACGAAACAGGCCGATCTGGCAGTTTTTCCAGCATGGGTCTGGGTTTGGCGGGCTCCCTCTCGGGAAGCGCTGCGCGCCGGTCGACAATGCAGCCGACCAGCAGTTATTGCACGACCAGCGGTCAACACGAGTACTATCACTATGAGCAAACCTATGATAGCCATAGGTATGGAGGCACCAACAGCAACATTGGTCGCAGGCGGAGCTGCGAACCCCAGCCGCCCCCGCCTCCGGGTTCAATCATGTCCCCGCCGCGGCTGGCGATGGTGTCGGAGACAAATATCGTGTCGATGGGCAAGAACTGCAAGGGGAACAAGGAAATCACAGAAACGGGTAGGAAAGGTTTCGGCAAGAACAACACTCGTACGTTTCCTGAACAATTGGGAACTTTTGATTTCCAATTCCACCAGTCCGCGGAAATGGATAGTCCAAGTCCTGCCGCTTTTGTGGGCGGCAAAAATGGGAAGAGCAAAAATGGCAAGGGCAAGAAAATGCAGAAGAACCAGCGTGGTGCTGGGGGAGGTCACGCTCATGGTAATGGAGGTAAGAACTGCGCTCTTAATGACACCATGCTCGGGAACGGGAACAACCCCAACCCCTTTTCGTATGCTGGAGACCACGACAATCTCCTCCAGCCACGTATCTCCTCCAGCAAGCCCGATCTTTTTGAGCAGCAGCGGGGCCGCATCAGCGTGGCTTCGTCCGGGGGAGCGGGTCCTGGGACAAGGAAATCTAAATCGAGCCCCTCGTCGAGGAACTCGCACTCGATGAAGATGCCGCCGGCCCGAATTTCGAAGATGCAAGAATCCCTTGACGCGACGAGGCAACTGAACCCGACCGCTCGGGAGTCGCTGATCGAAGGCGAGGCGCTCCTCATGCACAAAAAACGAAGGGCCAAGCAGAGCACCAGCAAACACATAATTTCCCATTCCCGTACTTCTGGAGGTACAACTCTATCTAATTTTCGCCTACCTGCTTCGTTCTACATCTACTTCGTTCTTGATCTCGTCGTCCTGATGTTGAATGATCAGTTTTACTGTGGCGTACTTCTTATCCGCACATCGCATTTGCTCGCAGGAAGATAGAAATACCGGGTGATGTTGATCAACACGACCAGACTCACACCGCAGTCAGCACGATGTCTCATCGCCATGCGGCAAAGAAGCACACTGCAAATTCGTTGAAATTCTTCTTGCACTCACAACGACAGGTGCTCCCCGCGCTTCCGTGACGTCCGCTGGTCGTTACTCTCCCTCCTGTGGGGGTTCTCGTTGTTCTCCTGCTCGGCGTGAGAGTCTGAGGCAGGACAATTTCTCCATCTCGACGTTGGCGGTTCACGCTGCAGCTGGTTCCGGGTCACCTGGAGTTGGAGAAGGGACCGATCGCTCCAGTGCCGGGGCTCGTTTTCGGTCTCCTGGGAGAGTCGAGAAAACGCGCGCGCCGAAGGCGAAGGCCAAGGCGAAGGCGAAAGCCAAGGGGAAGGGCAAGGCCAAGGGCCGTGACCGTGCAAAGACAGACCTGGACCACAACATCATTAAGTACGATGGCCATGGCGCGGCCGCCTTGATGTACGAGGACGACGACAGCCCAATACGCAAGGACGGACATGGCGTGCCTTTATTCTTGTCTCGAGACCACGGGGTTCGCGACAGCGGCCTTATGGAGGCTCCTTCTGTCGCGGGACCACAACATCAAGGACAACCGCAGAAGCCCAGCATTCCGTCGTTGCCGCCGCGCGGACTGCGGTCGCTAGAGGACCACCACCACACGACTAGGACTGTACCACCACCACCACCGCCACCACACAGCAAATCACAACCAGAGCAGCTTTTGCTGGAGAAAAAGACAGTTGAGTCCTTGTCGCCGCTGCGCACGCCGCCGCCGCCGCCGCCCTTACTGCCGGAGCTGCAGAGTCCAAACCAGGGCCCGCCGAAGTCGCCGATGTGGGGGAGTAACAACGTAGGCGGCACCAACGAGAAGTGCGCGAATAACCTGGCGCTGCAGAATCGGATTCAGGGCCTCCAGATGCTGCATGATCAGCTGCAAAACGAGCTGAATCGTAAAAAGTTGCTCTTGCAGCGGGGGGTGGAGCATCAAACGCAAAACCCAAGCCAGAACCCGACGCTGTTGCCGTACATTAATCCGAATTTCAACCTCACCGGTGCCTGCTCTGGGGGGCAAGAACAAGCCCCGCACCAGAGCAACGATGGCCAGGGACTCATCGGAGCAGCTCCACCAGCTTGCAACATAGATCCTTTCCAGCTGAATCTCCACCTTCCCGCCGGAGGTGGATCTGTTCCTGCCTGCAATATTGGCACTGCTGGGATGCTGACGATGCTACCGATGACGGGAATGGGTGGTGGTCTCGCGGCTCCCGGTAATACGAACAACAGTGGCACCAGTGCGCCGCCGCTGCACGGAAGCGAGATGACGCCAGCGCCGACGTCGACACCATTCGACATGAAGAACACGAATCTGCCTACTTCTTCCGCCGCGACAGCGCCTTTGCCCCTTGGAGCCCCGGGTGCGGATGCGGGGATAATTGCTATGAGCGAGGAAATTTGTCGAACGATGAACCCTCACCAACTCAACCTGCTCAAATTCTGCCTGAATCAGAATCAGCTCCAGCAAAAGAAGGAAACACCATCCGACGAGCCCGACGATGATCAGGAGGGGGCTATTACGTCGGCCACCAAGAGCAGCAACAGCATGCCGCGTACGGGTGACGGAAAGTATGGCTTTCCGACCTCTTCCTGCTCGACGATGGCTCGCACGTCCGTGTCGGCGTCCGGCGTTATGAACAGGACTTCGGTCACTTCGCTAGGGCCGAACGAAGAACACCTCCAGGTGAACACGCATCCGCTTGGCCTCCTCTCGCAGCTAAATTTCGCCCAGCCCATGAGCTACGACCAGAACCACCAGCACATTCGAGGGGGAGCTACTGAAGCTACTCCCTTTATGCTAAACATGATGCGCATGCGGGGTGCGGCGGGGGCGAGCTGCACGACGAACACCCAGGAGGAGAGCCAGTGCTTGCATCAGCAACAGCACCACCAAATTCAAATCGCCTCGCTGTTGGCCAAAACGATGCACCCGCCGGGTGACTCGGGGAGCGTCAGCGGTTGCGGTTTGACGAGTCTGTGGCAGCAAGAAGTCTTCGGTGGTGGAAGAACGGGTGGGCACTACGAGATGCAGGGAGTGGAGGTGCCGTGTGGGGGTGGTTCTGGTGGAGATAATCTTCGTAAAAACGCTGCTCTGTCTACTCTAGATGATCTGGTGTGGACTAGGTCTAGCACGATCCCGGCCACGCCCACGCCCGCAGCTGTGGTTGGTAATTCCTTTGGTGGCCGACTCTGCGGATCTTTCGCCGGTGGTCAGGGAGGTCCCCCCAGTCGTACAACTACTCCTACTGCTGGGCTGGATCAGAAGAACAACGCGCCTCTGCCGAACTGTGCTCCGCTCCCGCCAGGCTGCCTGGACAATCTTCTCGGCCCAGCACCAACCACCCCAAGAACACCTGTGGGCCAGGGGACTAGGGAGTTGCGCGAGGATACCAGCACCTCGACGACGACTTCTCGTGGGCGGCCACAGCGAATGACCTCAGCGGCTGACGCTGAAGGGGTAGCTGAGGCTGAAGGCGAAGGGGGAGCTGAGTCAGAAACTGCAGCGGCAGCTGAGGCTGAAGGGACACTACATGGAGGTACTTTATGCTGTGTTCTTGTTGTTATTTCTTTGCATGTTATATCATTCGGCTCGACCACGTGGCGTCGTGTCGTCATCGATGGATTTGCCCGATTTGTTTCCGTCGCTTTCTCTCCCAGTGAATCGTTGGACTTTCGTCGTGCTCGTGCTTCTGTGCATCTAGGTCTAGCTCAACCGCGCCACTTCTTATCCCCCCTTACTTCTTGTTCCGTAGAATTGACGACTTTCGATTTTCCTCCAAAGATCCCAGCTCTTCGCGTCCTCTGAATGTAATATGCTGCGTTTTACTTCGATGGCGTGTGATTTCCAAAATAATGCGAACTACAAGGACATCCTAATACTCTACATCGTCGTTATTTTTCGCGGCGTAGCTTCTCGAGCGTCGCCCCCAGATGGGTGTATCAATCAGTCAGCTTTTAACTTAGTCAATCAAGAATCCATTTGTTGCGATCGGTGAGAGTGCCAGTGTGAGTACATCATCATCAATCCGCCCTCGTCACAACCTACTAATTCAGGTCTTTCTTCTGCAAGGCGGGATTTGTTCTTTGGCCCAGGAGCGCCAGGAAGCGTTGATACAGCGAAGCCACGACCCAGTCTCCTGAGTCGCACAGGGTCACACCCTTAGGACGAAGCCGTTGCATGCGCATGCCGAAGATTGATCGGAGCCACGTCGGAAGTTTCGTACTCGAACTCGTCCGATTAAGTATCCTATCTTAGCTCCTGTTTGCTATTGCTATCCGCTAAAAAAAGATATAAACCGAGACCACCAGCACCAGCAGAAGTGTCAGTGACAGTGAGCGCCATAGCTCGTAGGAGTGCATCGTGCAATTCCAAGCCAAAGGCTAGCATAGCGCCTGCGCTAACGGTCGTGAGCATACCTTAGCGTCAAAGCTCTACCTCTCCCTCTGCTGGAAATGTTATTAAATATAGTGATAGTCGTCGTGGATGTCGTGAAGCAGGCTGTATAACTTGTATTGAATCTTTTCCTTGTACTTGTATTTGTAAGTAGGCTGCCATCGAATCGGTACTCCTACTCGCCATAGAGTGGCTCGAGTCTCAGCTGCGTCTGCGCTGGTTGAGAGTGAGGAAGATACAGCGAAGTTTATATCAAATCCACGCAATGGACTACTTCTAGCTACGTAAACAGACCAAACCACACGAGCCGCTTTCCTGTCGCAACCAATAAGGAACACGAACAATTGGCTCTCGGCCTGTGCTAGCGCTGGTTTGTGATGCTCGTGAAATTTTAAACCGTAGAGACTCAGACTACCACTATACGGCTCTCCTCGTAGCTCCCGATAGAACTGCAACCGGTAGCACTAGCGCCTTTATTCTGGTGGCTTCCGTCCCGACTACAGGCAAAGCTAGCGCGTACTTCTCTGATTGTCATATTTTTGATGTGCTGCTTACAACTAGTAGTTGCTATGGCAGGCTATCCCCTCATAAAAAATGATCATCAACGATGAACAGCGGATGACGATGATTGAATTTGAAATCGAGCTTGCTGTGAAGTGTAGTAGAAGTGGAACGTGTGCGTATCGTAGTGCAGCGTGATTATTTTTCATCTGAGCGTGTTGATTCTGTCCTTTTCCGGAGCGTCTCCGCCGTGACGCGTTTCTTCTTTTCCATCTGAACAGATCTTGCTGCTCGTACAACCGCGGGTATTTTTAAGGGTTTGCACCACACAGGACATAGATAATCAATGATAGATTACATGTACTTACTACGGCACAGATAGAAGAAGAAGGAACGAATACACAGTGAGTCCTTGTCCTTGATGACTTCTGCAACAGAGTTGTGGGTCGAGGGCAGTAACAACGGATTCGTCCAGGATGTTGAGTATAATGAGGCGCTCCGTATTTTTAAAAACGGCACTGCTGCATAGCGGCATCGACGCCAACGAAAGGATGAAAGGGAACTGCGAAGAAGTCGTGTAGATGTAACTATGGATTCTCCGCGACGACATTGGATGATGAAGAGCGATCCATCGGCAAGAAAGTGATGGCGTCGAAACGGAAGAGTTTTGAAGTAACCGGTGTGGTCCTAATACTAGCTCCCATGCATATAATTTGTTATACGTCATCATGGGACTGGGAGGACCGAAAACTACGTGCATAGAAATGTGGAGGTGGACAAATCAGCATGTAGCATGCGGCCTCATACATTGTTATTGCACTAACTCGTCCTCCAAATCCCCATCGACGGTGCGCTCCTTCAAGTAGCAAGGCAGGCGATCGCGGGTCCGGGCGGCTTGAGGCTTTATTAAGTTGAATAATGTGTCTCTTTCGCTCCGTGGCTGCATCTAAAGTTTAAAACTACGTGAATGGAGGGCGCGCGAGCCAAAAAGAAGTACAAAAAGGTCGCAATGATTTTTACTTTCGGATCCGTGGACGATGTTGACATTTGTATATGCACGAAGGAGCGAGGGACGCACCTTCGAGGTTGGTGAGCGTGATATCTCCGGAAGGAGCAGCGTCATCGACCCTCACAAAAACAAAGACGATCACTTGCTTCTACACAGGAGGCATATTCTAGGCATTTTCTTACCTTTCACTTGTTGTTCAGGTTCCTCTTGCTTTGAGTTTGAAAGACCTCGCTCAACAACATATCAACATCGAAAACACCACGCGGAGGCAAGCCATTCCGCCTTGTTCCTTCGCAGTGCCGCAACATGTGGCCCCACTGGAAAACACTTCAAGAGAACGCTTGTGCTCGTGTTCGAGTTCGACATGAAAACAGATGAGACAGCAGATGTTGGGCAAATATGGCTGTATCCACCAATTCCATTGCCTTTGCCATGCGTTATCGTTTTGTGGGCGGCGTGGCTCACCTGGTCCTGGGTGGGAAAGGTGGGGGGATGATCATATGCGCCATGATCTTCACAAGGGCGGGGTGATCATGTTCGCCGCCGGATTTCGGTTCGTACGACTGGAGTAACGAAGCATGAACTACATCAAGATCTTCAATCAATTTTCTGACGCCTCCTCCGCGCTGGTAAATGGAACACATTCACTGCAACTACTGTAGTTGGAGAAGGAGCGTAGCCGTAGGTATAAGTTAGTATTCTACTCGTGATCTACGCTTATCTTGCGCGAGCACTCCTCCTCCTCGGCCAACATCAATACAAGGAAACAATTTCAGCTAATTTGCTCCATAACAATAACTAAGGTTCTTCACTATGGATTCAGGCTTGGCGCCCGGTGAAAATGCGGCCCCCGGGGCGACTGGCAGCGAGCAGGCTGGGGGATCGCAACCGAGTGCGCTAACTGGGACTTCTGACACTACGATGTCGATGCACGTACATCAACAGCAGAACGAGGCGGCAACCGCAACAAGACCTGCGACCGCGACCAAGAAGGAGGCGGAGGCAAACCGCAAACGAGACCTTATGCTGAAGTTTCGCGATTCCCTTCGCGGTCCAGTGCTCGAAAAACTCTACGCGCAGCAGATTGTCGGTCCCAGCACCAGCTACGACGTGGAGAAATGGGTACACACAAAAAGCTTTTCTATTGTACCTATGAACCCATCTTTGTTTTCTCCACGTTGCATGCCTTTTCTTCAAATTCATCCCAGCAGTCCACTCTCGTCTCGTAGTAGAAGCATACAGATACAGCTGTTCCAAAAAGTGGAATCTTCCAGAAGTACAAGTACAGCAATTGATTTCGAGTAATATTATGATATGCAATTTCGATTTCGTATGCAAATGCATTATACAACATTCGAGGAGCGGAGGCCCAGGCCATCTTCAGAAAAAATAAGAATAACTACTGGATCATTGATAGACGACGCAACTTCTGCTTCCACCTCGCCTTGATGATGATCGACGGAATCTTTATTCTTATTACAACCTCCAATCGATGGCGGGCCTGGTTCAGGTGAAGCGCATTTTCCAGATGGATCCTTTGGGCGCGCTGCGGCAGTTGCGGGATCTGGGTGCGGTCTCGACCGGCTCCGGCCACGCGGCCATGCACGTGGACGCGCACCGGCAGCAGGAGGGCACGCGGAAGCGCAACACCGCGAAGCTGAAGGCTGCGCCCTTCAACGCCGCGGAGAGAAAATCGATCGACAAGCACGTGGCGCTGCGGGTACGAAAATTGCTAGACCAAGTGAACACGGACTTTGAACACGAGCAGAAGTACCTGAAGAAGCTGAAACGGGAGGCAAAAATCGCGCAAAGCTCCTCAGACGAAGAGGAGGGTCCGGGGGGTCCTTCCGGGTTTGGGGCGCGCGGGGGTTTGGGGGGCAACATGGGGATGATGTCGCCCTCATCCTCCGCGGGGGGAGCGTCGCCGGGCGGAGCGTCGCCGGGCGGCGAGGGAAGCCGCAGCAGCGCGCAGCACCGAACGGAAGTACTGCGGAACATCGACGTGGTGGAGTTGAGGTCTGTTCTTCTTCTTGTTCTTCTCCGTTTTGAAGACTATTTTTGGTGCCCGCAGCTGCAGGAGTCCGTGGGTGTGGAGCTAAAGGTAGTACAGCCGAAGTTTCGCACAGCAGAACCAGAAGTCGCATTCTCTTTTCGTCGCCGTCCTCATAGGTCGGCGCGTGGTGTCTTTCACCTATAGTAAATCCGGAATATCAAATTGGCGAATCTCAATCTGGCTAGGTTGGCGAATCTGAAGCGACAGATGCTGAAGAAGAAGCTGGACGAAGAGATCCTGCTGTTCATCCAGGAGGCAGAGCAACTGGTATACGACGAACGCTTCGTGGCCGAGCAAAAGCGCGCCGAGGCTGCGGACGCGATGTGGGGGAGCTTCTTTTCCACGCTCAAGGGCGCGCCACAAAAAATCAAGGACCAACAGGAGGTACTTAATTAATAAAAGTAATATAGAATAACAAAAATCTGTCAGAAATCATCGGCTGACCACCACAACATCCCTTTCTCTTGAAAAAGATTGTGGAGCAGAAATGCGCCCAAAAATGAAAATTCCTAGGCCGCTGCCGCCGACGACGGTCCCGGTTTCCGACGCAACGTGTTCCTGAAAAAGAATAACGTGCAGCCGCTTCCGGTGCAAACCATGTCGACGGTGTTCGATTACATCCACGCGCGGAACGTGCTGGAGGGAAGCAAATCCTCGCTGCGGCGCGTACAGAGACAAAAGCAACAGAAAATGATGTTCGGTGGTGGAGGTGGTGGACGAAACTCCGGCATGGGTAGTCCAAGTGGCGGGATGCGCAGGTCGATGAGCACTGGGACCTACTAGCAAACTAGAAGTAGGCCTGGTGCTACACCTTCTACATCGAGTGCCTACTTTACTACGTAGGAACTATGTGCGTAGTTCTTCGACTGCTCATTCGACGTATATCGCAAAGTCATAGACAACATGAGCAACAACAAAAAGTTTGTTGTTTGTGTGGCACTGCGGACGCCGCGTGAGCTTGATGGAGGCCGAGAACGCTGGATAAGCATAAGGATCACTGGCTGCGCATGTACCACATCTGATTCTGAATGAAGTACTTAGACACCCTCCGACACTCTACACCATAGGCATTGGCATAGCTGCATATTGATTTCGCCTCAAGAACAAGTCTTCACCAGAAGCTCGGAAGACATGGAGATATTTTTTGCAATATGAAAGAATGTAAGTAGCTGGAACAATGAAATATCGTCTTGCTCCTGACTGCCACGTCGGTCCTGGTCCACATAGATATTGCTCCATACAACTCCTGCGTAACTGCTCGCTTTGACCATGAACGTGGTCGAGTTTCCCAACTCCTCGGTTCCACAGTGGTTTTTTTTGTGCAAAAATCTTCTTTCGCAGCCCGAAAGCTTACATCAAGATCGATCTACTCCTATCGGGAACGCACATGATAGGGCTTCACTGCGATCAACGGGCAATACAAACACAATTGGGGGTGTGTGTCGAGGCTTCTCGGTTTTGGGGATGGCGAGGGATGATCGCATCATGATCAACGGCTAGCGTCGGGACTTGTCGTGAAGATGATGCTTGGGCTTGGCTTTGGCAGGCTCTGCGATCTGGTGCACTATACAACTTCCTTGATGGCCTTCGTGCTGAGCCATCGATCTGCTACGGGTCTCAGCATGGTACTTACACTTTTATCAATCGACCACCTAGTATACCACTGAGAGAGTGAGTCTCTCAGAAAGACGCCACCGGGAAAGAAAGCACATTTTAAAAAATGTCGCACGCCGAGGTGGATGAGCGTCTTAAGATTCTCCGCATGGTGCGAGAAAAGGTGTCGCGCCTTCTCGATAACGAAGCGGAGCTGGCTGGTGCGGGTGCAGGCCATCCAGATCATCAACACCATGACGCTGGAAAACAAAAGAAGGCGGGAACAGGCAACGAAAAGGAACACGAGGAAGGCGAACACGAAAAATCGCTAGCGCGTACACTGGACAACATGTTGGAGAAAGCAGTACTCTTACTTTCTGCCTAGAATCTAGCTAGAGGTAGAGGCTCTTCAGCGTGTTCGGTGGCGCTGCATGCTTCCGCGATCAGGAGTTCTAGACACTTTTCGCTCACATCAACGTTAATCAAGATTAACGACAAAAACACATCAAACAGGAGGCTTCCACACTAGACCTCTCCCAGCCGCGAAAGCAGGCAGCCGCAGCGCTCTCGTCTCCGAAGGACGACGTGGCCCAGCACCGTGGCACGCTTAAAAGCCGGGCTCTGGAGCGCGACCGGCGGAAAGCCGCCGCCCAAGCGGCGAGGACGCGGGAGCGCGAGGAGCTCCTGCAGAAAAAGCGTGACATAGAGATGCTTCTACGGGAAACCGGGGGCGGAGAGGAGCAGGGAAACGCCAATCCCAGCGAAGGCTTAGCCGTCTTATCCCCGTCACGCGATCCTCTTTCCCGCGGAAACCCGTTCCCGCTGCGCAAGGGCATCGTGCCAGACGCGACAGGGGAAGGCCCTGGTACGTACGCGGCGGTGGAATCGAACTACGCGAAGGACTCGCCAGCGGCACAGGGCGGAGTTTCTTCTGCCTCAACCTCGGGCATATGGCGACCGAGTTCCCCTTCAGTCAAGCTTGGCACCGCGGGCCAGGGGCAGCTGCACGGCGGTACAGCCAAGGATCCGCGGCAGATTTCCGCCAACCCCCAGGTCGCCGCCGAGCTCGAAAGGTTGGCGAGGGTCCAAGCGCTCATCCTGAAAAGAATGCACAGCGAGTGGGACAAGGAATTCGAGTTGGAAAAAAGCGTGGCCCCGCACTTTTACGTGCCGGCGCGGGGGGATGAAGCGAGGAAGAACTTCGACGTCAAGCACAACCGCCCACGGTCGGTGAAGCGGCATCATGGACGCGGCGCGACGAGATCAAGAAGCAGAAGTAGCTCTCCGAAACACATGAATAAACCCACCGTTCATACAACGGCGGCAAAAAGAAAAAAGCCCGCGCCTGCGGCGGCCAGCAACAGCTACAGCAAGGAACAAAGTAAGAGAAGCTACCCCGCCTCCGACCAGCGGCATCCCGACTACTCCTTCGACAGTTCTATACTGGGGCCGTACGGTGCACGGCTCGCCGAGGAAGAAAATGCGAGGAGAAGCTCAAAAAGTAGCAGGAGGTCCCGGTCGCCGCCGAGGAACTTCGTCGAGGAAAACAAGAAAAACATCACTGGGAAGATGAAGAAGCAGTTGCAGGCAAAGTTGGCCGCGAGCTTGGAGCGGGGTCGAGATGCAGCTGCGAGCGCCGCCACCAGTGGAGCTGTTCCTGCGTTCTCGAGCAAGCATTCTTCAATCCCCAGCGAAGTGGGGGCCGCTCCTTCCTCAGTAGAAGGAGCTCGTTCCGGGGCACCAACGTATGCGTTTCAGCCCGAAGAACGGCCGAAGTTCATGTTTGCGTCGAGTGTGCCTAGCGCGAAGGTCGAAAAACCGCCACAGCCTCCGGTACCGGTTAACCTGAAAAGTGACTACGTGCTGGCAGCACAGGTCTACGTGGATCCACGGAGTGGGGAACGGATCGAAGTCGCAGCAGAAACGAATAAACCAATGGAACAAGCGAAGTTTGCAGGAATCAGGTAATTCATTGCTTTACTAAACTTCACTACATAAAGTGACCTCCGAAGCATTGACGAGCTACACGTTCGCATTGGCTTTGAAAGTGCGCGCCTAGTCAGTTTGAGAAAAAGGAGATCTCAGACCTTTTTTTTGGACTTTGTTTGAGGCGGGGGCTCTCACGAGGAGACGAGGGCACGCGCGAAAAGCGAGTGTTTGACGATGCCGCCCCATATGAGGCAACCCATCGAAACTCAGGGCGGCAACTCACATTGCATTACAGTTGGGCCCTCATACCGCCGCGCAGGCGACATGCTCGTGCTTTGATCATATTGTCCTTCTCGCATTCATATATTATAAGTTTTCGACTTCACTTTCAATTTCATCTTTATCGGTCGTGGTCGTGCTCGTGGATAAAAAATGAAAATTGCGAACAACTCTGATTTCTTCAGTTCGTCGACGACTCCGTTCCGACGGCGGCGCGAGCGCGACCTGACACGACCAAAACAGTCCGACCTCCTTCGGGGTCGTGCGTCTGCCGCGCGCGCCGTGAAGATCGAGAATTTCCCACACACGCTGCGTAGAACCTCTTCCAGTCAGGCGCCAACCACGGAAGGAAGCGAGCGCAGCAAGCGCGCCACGGATAAGTTCATCAACCGCCAGCGGAGCCCGAAACGGTACAAGAAGCCGGATCCACTAGCACGGCCGTGGAACACACGCGCAGAGAGCTCGAAACTGAACGAAAAGGAGGTGCAGGAGGTAGCGCAACTGCGCCGCCGATCGGAGCTCGGCGCGGAGCGCCTACTGCGGAAGGTGGTGCGGCCGAGGCTGCTGGAACACGCAGACCAGCAGCTGGCGGAGCACGTGCTGGAGGAAGAGGAAGAGCGATTGTACAGTTCGTCGTGAACCTTCCCCGCGGCCTATGATGAGCTGCGCACATAGTGCGCAATTTATTTTGAATTTGATGCCTTTGGTAAACCAGTGCCAGATCATCGAATTGAGATCGACAGATGATTCCCATCCTGATGTGCCCAGCCAGTGTCGTTCGTGTAGTTTCTCCACACCTTGGAGGTCGTCAAGATTCATTGTTCACCTGCATTTTCACAGGTCTGGCCCCGGCAGCGGGCGCAGTCGTTCCGCGACGCCAAAAAAGCGGAAGTCTACGTACTCGTATCCAAGGAACCTGGACGAGCACCGCGACCAGTACTTCGAGACGAAGAAGCGAACCTCGACATCAATGGTCAGTGCCTCATCGTCAGTGCTCTCCAGTGCTGATCAGGCGATCGTACGTCGCGAAGGGTTCTCGCATGTTCTTGTGGATGACGTCGGGCAGAAGCGGTCTAAAGATACGGATGGACGACGAGGCGCACCACGACGAGTAGAACCGCAGGGTGGTGGGCCACAAAGCCAGGCGAGCCGTTCGAGGTCTGCGAGTGTACAGACGCGTCGTCGAGAGTATGAAGAACGGTTGAAGAAACAGATAGAGAGCCGCAAGGCCGCAAAGACCGAGAAACAGTACGAGGACGCGCTCAAGAGTGTCCACGATCGGGAGGCGTTGGAGCAAATTCAAAGGCGCGTACTCGAAAAAAAATTCGCAGAAGTGTTCGCGCAGGCGAAGGAAGGGAGAGAGCAACAGGGGGGTGAAGTAGGAGAAGGAGCAGTGGATGGTGGGGGCAATGGCTTCCAAGAGAGTGCAGAAGAACAGAGGCGACTGGCCTCGCGAAAGCCCTCACCGCCACCGAAGCAGCCACCCAGATCGCCGGGCGACAACCAGGGTGGACGAGATGCCAAGCAGAAACAGCCATCGGACGTGGGCGGGACAACTGCAACTGGAGGTCCATTGTTCGGGTTCGCGAGCAGTGCGGGATTTGCGGCAGGCAACCCGATCCTGAGCCACATGGCGGGTGCGTTTCCAAGTGAACAGCTGGAATTGATTGGTCGCGCGCTGCACTACTACGAGAAGGCAAACCTAGACGTTGCTGCCGGCGTGACTTCCGCAATAGAAGTGCCAGCGCTCGAGCTGCCGCACGACCCCAAGAGCCCTCCTCCAGCACGCAACGACACAGCCAAAGATGATGAAATTGCCAAAGCTAGTAATGCACACGCTACTGCGCCGAAAGTGAAGATAGGCAGATTGCCATTTGGGCACGGGCTTTTCAAACCAACCATCGGCTCCGGCGTGAATTCGCCAAACACGCGGCAGAGGAGCGGGTCGCCGCCCCTTCCCTCTTCTCCACCCTTCGCCAGCGGCCGAAGCCAGGCCCAGCTGTTTTTCCACGAAGGCGTCCATCATCGCGCCGTCGTGGAGTCGAAGCAAGGCCAGCACTATCATGGTACACAGCTACATGGAAACATCGACGATGAGCAGGAGCAGGGAGGATTTCTTTTTTTCACAAGCAGCTATCCCTATATTCCCAGCCCGGGGGAGGCAGAAGAGGGCGGCACTGCGTTGAGCCCTACGTCGTTGAAGGGAAAAGCCGCGCCCAAGTCGGTAAGCGTCACGAACCCCCGAGTCAGCTTTCGCGGAGACCACGGAGCCGCCTCAGCGTGCACCTCCACGAGCGCCAAACGAGTACGCGATGGTGCGTCCCCTGCTGCATCCTCACACCGGCACATGGAGCGGGACGAAGCGCAACTTCTCCTCCGGACGGTCGACCAGGACCACGAGTCAATTCGCATCTCCAGCATCCGGTCGGAACATTCCTCCGTGAACTTCATGCCGGATTCCGACGAGGAGGACGAGGAGGATCTTGCTACGGCGACGCGACGGCTCCACCAGGAGCTGTGGCAGGAATTGGACGTTGATTATGATCAACATCATTCGGACCACGACCAGTTGGACAATGGCCTGCTCTCGCTACCGCCAGATCCACTGATGCGATTTCATTCGCAAGCCGACGTAGGATTTCGAGAAACGTCACCAGAACAACAGGAACAGATGATGTCGTGCAGTAGTTGTAGCCCGGCGCCACAGACATCGGCGCCCCCGACCACGATTAAAGCACACCACCTGCAGCCAAGGGGCCAGCACGATCCTCGAGGAGTAGTAGAGCAGGCGGGACTCTTCGAAAGTCGCGAGGCCGCCGGTAGTTGTGGCGACGTTTTACAGATGTCCGCTCCACCGACAGACGTTAAGCAGCAGCTTGACTTCGCACAGTCACCCACGTATCTGACGCACGTGGGTTGCGCGGAGGTAACTCGACCGAACTCTTCGAGTAGCTTGTCGGCATGCAGGGAATTGCGAAGTGATCGCGAAGAAGAAAATGCAGTATCGTCATCAACCCTCCACTCGCCGCAACGAAAGGCCGCACATCACGTAGGAAATCAAAATAAATTCCGTCCTCCGCCTCCAGCAAGTTCGAAGCTGAGGTACTTGCCACCCGGGATTGGGATAAAGCCGCCGCCATTGCCGCAACTACCGAGACAGTTACCCGGCGACGGCGGGAGTGGCGGAAGCAACCTGCTGGACTGGTCATCGGCGTCAGTAGGAGCAAGCCCGGTCGTCGAGACAGCTACAAGTAATGTGCAGCGCTTTCACTCGCTCCAGATTTCTGGCGCCGCGGCGCCGACGTCGGCGGCGACATCCTCCTCAGGGTCAGGGCCGTCCGCGAGCGGTCGAGGACCTCGTCTCGCGCAGTCGGCGTCTGCCAAAATATTCCAGCCCCTGCAAATCGTCGTGCACCCACCGGTCGCGTCCGTTTCCGTCGGTGGGGGCGTGGCCGTGTCTCTGTCCGGAAATCTGTCCCACCAGCCGGTTGTCAGCCCACTACAACTGCAGCAGGCAGGAGCGGCAGCGGGTGGTCGCGCGATTTTTGCGCGGTCCCTTTCGGCGCAGCCCATGCAGCGGGCAGTCAGCGCGCAGAGTCTGCCGAACAACGCCCCCTCGGCAACGACAAGAGTCTCAGTTGCGACGGCCGCAAGTGCACGCAGCAGTATGGTCGGACACGTTGATGAACAGGAGCGGAAGCCGGCTCTGTCGCCAGGTGCAACGTACGGCCTTAGCAAGGCGTACACATCAGTAGTGAAGACAGAGGTGGAACGACACCACTGAGTCTGAGCCTCGTCCATTTTAGCGCTTGCGTCATACTCATACAGAAAATGAGGGTGAAGCTAGGGTAGGACCACCACCTAGAGACACCTCACCCTCACGAACGTAATTAGGTTGACGTGGACCTTGATATCTGATTCTGACTTTTACAGGCATGCTGAAATATAGCAAGTAGAAGAGTTCTTTTCATTGGCGTACCATAAACATAAAGTAGTTGCATGTAGAGTAGAACACGACTCGTCATTTTGCGGTGTATCACGCCCCCGCCCGTAAAGGTAAACGAACTGTCTATACGTAGAAGAAGTGGAAAATTTGCTTGTTACTTCAGTGTTATGTTGCTGCAAAATCATCATCATGTAGCGATCCACAGCAAGGACACGACCAGTCACAGACAAACCCTCCATACTTGTATCCCCACATAGTGTTGACGGTAACGGAGGTGAACAGCTCCCCCCGACGTTCGAGTACATGATTGACGCTCCCTCAATGATCTTCGTGAAGATTAAGATCAATGTTTTCGAAATCAGAGCGAAGTTCATTGCACAAAGAAATGCATACTCTTTTACGCGATGGATTGATCCACTGACTTCTGCGCTCCTAAATGATAATTTCCAAGTTCAAGATGCTGATGCACCGTACTGTCGCGGTCCCGCTTCATCTTCGAGGAATGTCCTCTGGTCTAAATTAATATAAAACTCAACCTTCTGCTTCTACTAGAAGTGCCGTGAATCACACTCAAAATCAATGGAATGATGTGCTGACTTCGAAAACAAAATCCAAAACGTAAACCAGGCTACGTGTACGTGTAGAAGATCGTGATAAGGGCAGGTTAGTATACTAGAAGTAAGAACTGGTTCGCATACTTACTTATAGCTTCTCGCTAAGGCCATCATGACGTCCGCTGTTCCGAATCGCCCGGAAGGGTTTCACGCAGGACAGGCTTCAGGCAATGGAATGCGATTGCTGCTTCGGGGTTTCTCGACAGCGGGCCTTGGAAAGCTAGCAGTTGCACCGTCGCCGTCGCCAAAAAGAAAAACTACGGAACCGGTGGAAGCCACAACATGCCCATCGGCAGAGCGAATGCTTGCTACGACCGCAGCAACAAAGGACAAGCTACTAGCTGGCGGTTGCGCTGCAGCCGAAGATGAGCACGCGGGCGAGGACGACGAACGAGAGCTAAATGAGGCTCCAAGTGCAAATGTTGCAGTTGGCACAAATAAAATGAGGAAGGTCATCGAAATGGAACACACTTGCCTCGGCGACGAGAAGGACAAGGAGAAGGGCTTACAACGGGGTTCAACTACATCTGAAAATCAGCAACGTCGTCACGAGCACGCCCACGTTGTCACTTCAGTGTCCGGCCCCGCTTTTTATCATCCTCGCACGGGGGAACCGGTGTTTACGTTCGGCAATTACGAGAGCTACTACAACTATCGAACGAGAGACGTCCGGGTCGCTGCTGTCGCAGAGAAGATCGATCTGGCTGGGAAATCGCTCCTTGATGTCGGCTGTAATAGCGGGCAACTGACGGCGGAATTGGCCGAAATCTCAGCTGCTGGTAGCCGGCGTTGCAGTCGTGAGCGACATCACGAAGCTGTTGACCCCACGTGCAGCGCGAGTGGTCCGTCCCCTCCGCGGCCGCCCGTGGTCGTCGGCTGCGATATCGACGCCAGCCTGATTGCAAAGGCGTGCTGTCGGTACTTGGCGCCAGACAGCGCCGTCCCTGCCGGCCTTCTACCCGGCAGAGGCGACCTCTACTTCGAAGTGGCAAATTTCGCATCGGACGCGGGAACCTTTGCGTTTTCGCGGGACCAGGGCCTGGCACTTGTTCGCGAGGAAGATTTTGTCGAAAACAGAAGCCAAGAGGACGATGGACAGGTGGTTCCGGCCCCGAGGAAGTCGAAGAGGCAGCTTTTCGACGTTGTTTTTGCGTTCTCCGTCACGAAGTGGGTGCATTTTCAGTACGGGGACGCTGGCGTGAGACGCTTCTTCGACCAGATCTGGTCGAACCTCGCGTCCGGCGGCTTCTTTGTCCTGGAACCGCAGCCCTGGGCGACCTACAAGAAGAAGCGGCACATCACGCCGGAGATACGCAAAAATGTGGCAGAGATCGCGCTGTTTCCGGAAGCTTTCGAGGAGTACCTCACATCAACATCAAGTCGTGGTGCTGATAAGGGAGACGCAGTCGCAGGACCACGACCAGGAGGAGCAAATCAGAACAGCACAAACTCAAACAGAACAGATGAACCAGGAGAAGGCGAAGATGCCATCCCGGGGGGCGGAGCGAAAGCAGCGTTTGAGCTAAAACATCGCTTGTCCGGTGCGGAAATGCCTGGGTTCGACCGCGACGTCTTCATCTACCAAAAGAAATGAGACAATGAATGACAACATCAAGACATCAGTGAAGAGCGGCCTACAACGAACTCGATTATAGATAGCGACAACAGCAAGAGCAACACCAATCTATGCGACCTTCACCGAACTCTTGGTCGATGTTGGAACGGACCGGATTTTACCTGTATTCATCTCCATCGATCGACCGCGAAGCAACCGTGATCCTCGAAAACGATTTTCATCTGGCAAAAACCAATCATTCATCGTGTTCTATTTCGGCCGTTTCTCGGGCGTGACAGTGGATAGCATGCAGCATTGTATGCGGATGCGACAAGCAAGAATTGAATAAGGTAAGACACTGTCATTATAATACCAGTTGATGAAGACGAAGAGTCTGAAGAGTGAGTCAGCATAGAAACAAATAGATGGATTATGCCGAGTCAGAAGACATTCTGAAGACAAGATTCAATATTTCATTGAATCAATCTATGCCTACAACTGTAGAACTACAAGCTTCATATCGAATTCGTCGCAAGATGCTATCTATCAGAGACGACAGCGAAAGCAAATCCTCGCGAAACGAGCACGGCACTACGATATGCAGCTGCGTGGTTGTCGGCTTCTGCTTTCCGGCCCAACTACGGCCCCGGGAGCAGTGCACTGCTCTGCCCTTTCCTCCACATTTTACCGATACTCCGACTTCTACCGTCACCGGTCGTACGGTACGCAAAAGCAGAAACAGCACGACAACGCCCCGTACAAGAAGAAGAATGGATATGGTTACGGTTTTGGATATGGTGCGGCTGCGGGCGAGAAAAGCGCGACAAGCTACAAATACAGCAAAAAGTATCAGCACGACGCTGGGGGCTGGGGCTGGGGTGGTCGTGCCGGCGCACATAGAGCCAACGCGAAGGCTGCGTATGCAGCCAATGCCGCTTCTGTCGTAACTAGTCGAAGCACAACCACAAAAGGCGGCCGCGGTGATGGGGCTGCCAGCACCTCTTCATCGACGCTGAAAAGTTGGAAAGGGGCAGCAGCTAGCAGTAGCACAACAACTTCAACTAGCATGACGAAAGTTCAAGTTGGGCCTGACCACGTCCATGGCGCTGATATTGAAGTCGATGCAGTTCCAGTTGTAACGGATTCTTGTTCGTCATCACTCGATCCCGCCTGCCAGGCTCTCGTCAGAGACTACAACTTTCTGTCCCAGTATCGCGATATCGCGCCAAATGACGCGAAGGGCGTTCGCACTGCCGATGGCCGGGAGACGTTTCGCCTCCGCTTCAAGAAGAGACGAA
This sequence comes from Amoebophrya sp. AT5.2, assembly GCA_005223375.1. Taxonomy (NCBI): domain Eukaryota; class Dinophyceae; order Syndiniales; family Amoebophryaceae; genus Amoebophrya; species Amoebophrya sp. AT5.2. The sequence continues at coordinate 5,667 of RXOD01003890.1, read as the reverse complement.
AGAGCTACCTCTTTGCCTCCCGATTGTCGGACGAAGAGGTCGCGAACCGACTCCGTTTCACCGTGAAGGTACTGGAGGGCTTCTGTGGAGCTGACGGCGGCGGGGGCAGGAAAGAGACTCGAAGACGGACTGACGGCCCGCGAGGATGGGAAACGACAGTGAAGGACCCCGACGCGCGGGCGTATTATGTTTTTTTACTTAATTTGGTGAACTCGAAGTCGAACTTGTTTTTCAAGAGTTTTGCGCAGAGCGTTCCTGTAATTAAATTTTTCTTTTTCATTTTGAACACGAACAGGACGAAACAAACGAAAACTGCAGGTGGGGCCACTACGCTGCGCGCGACTACAACTGCGTTGTGCAAGAGTACGGCGACGGGGACGCTCACCCACTTCCGGCTTCAACTCTCCTCTCGATTGGTGGACCACGGGAACTAGAACCAACAAGCGATGACTTAGGGGTGCTCGCCGCAGGTGCTGTATCTTTTTCGCCGGGCAGCGAGAGAAGCGATACAAAAACGACGACGTGGAAACGACGAGGTAGAGTATCGTCACATATCACAACTGACGAAGGAGCTGCGCGTCCAACTACGGTAACGCCCGCCGCGTCGAGTAGAGGGGCGCGCATGCCCCCGGTAGTCTTCGACGATCGGGAGCACAAGCTAACGCACCTGGCGGAGACCTTGAATCTATTTCCCTTCAAGAAGAAGCGACTTCCCATCGGCGACGTCATCATCGGCGAACCGGGAAAAGAGATCTATCTCGAGCGCAAAACGATCACGGATTTCTGGGCGTCCATGACTGACGCGCGCCTCCACAACCAGCTCGGAAATAAGCTCGAACTGATCTCAGCAGCCGCGCACGACGACGAGGTCGAGGAGGTGGAAGAGGTGGAACATGCGTTCATCGATGCTGGCGAGGAGGACAACCCCAACGATGACAACAACGAGGACGCCGAGGATGTCTCGACCTGCAGCAGTGCGACGGCTTCCACATCAAACGCTTCTGGTTCACCTTCACCGCTCTCAACATTACAAAATGAAAAATCATCCGGTCCCGGAAATAGTAATGGCTCAGCGCCAGCACCGAGACCGACCTCCGGCACCGGGGGCCGCAAGGCCGCCGTGATTCTGGAGGGCAGCATCGCGCTGGAACGCGATCCGCGGCTGCGGGCGCGGAAGCGGCTCTTGTACGGAAAACTGATCAACCTGACACTTCGCGACCGCGTGCCCGTGTTCATGACGCAGGACCTGCGCGAGACGTACCAGCTGATTCTCGTGATGGCCGAGAACTACTACGCCGCGCTGTGCGGTCACGATCCCCGCGACTACATGAACGAGCGAATGCACGGGAGGAGGAAGGGCAGAGCGCGGGATGACCGATTGTCGGGAATCGCGTTTCTGGAGAGCATGGTAAGCATGCTTCCCGGGGTCACCGAGAAAACCGCGGCGAGAGTCGTGCGCATGGTGATGCTGCCGCAGGAGAGTACGTCGACTCCCAGCAATTCATCCTCCTCGACGCCATCTCCGACGCTGTTGAAAGAAGAAGAACAGATGGGGCAAACGAACGACAACGAGGTAGAGAAATCGCTGAAAAATAGACACAATGACGAGAAGATGAAGCAGCTGCACACAAACGACGATGAACAACAGCCGCCCCCGCGGCAACAGCACGCCACGATGCGGGACTTTGCGGAGAGGTTACATGGCGACCCGCTCGCGCTGGAGAAGCTGTACGAACTGGGGCTGAAGCTCGCGGCCTCGAAGCTGCTGCTGCAAACGGTTTGCGGTCCTGCGGCAAAGAGCCTACGCCGGCAGCACCTCATCGAGACGCTGGCCGCGGTCCCGGGCGCGTCGGAGGGGAAGGTGCGGCTAATTATGCTGGGACCAGTTGGTAAGTATAGTTTAGTAGCCAAGTCTAAGTGGAGGTGGACGTGGAAGTAAGTGAAGTTCGGGGGCGGGGGGGTCGTGGCGCCCCCTATAGTTGACAAGGACAAATCGCCATCCTAAGCGCCCTCTTTATTTACCCTCCTTTCAGGCTCCAGCACCAGTGTAGTTGTCACTGGCTTTTCACTTCCCACTACCTCCCACTACTTCCCACTGGCAACGGCTCATCTCCCGATGCCTTGCTTCGCACGGCGTCAACGAGAGCGAGGATGCCACAATGGGGCATCTCTGAAACCGCCCGGCGCTTCGCGCCCGGCGGTTCTGGTACTGGTTCAGAGCGCCTTAATAAGGCAGCCGCCACCCAAGGGAACCCGTTGCCTAGTACTATGCCAGCTTTTTGCTTCTTACCAGTTGGTCCTCTCATACTGATCGTGGGCGAGGACTGGTGCGCGCGGGAAGTTTGGAATCGCGTCAGCCGCGGAGACAGCTGCGGGGGTCAGCAAGGGGCGAGCATCATCCGGATATCGGCTGCAAGGCGCGAGCTTGAAGAAGTTCTGAAAAGGGAGGCTGCGAAGATCGAGTAGCGGAAATCAATTGTTGGGGCGAACTCGCACTGTCACTGGGCAAGGAGAAGCGCGTCGGAAAGCTGTCTTTATAAACAGGGACGAGGACGAGGTGTTGTTTTCCGAATAATACCAACGATCGCGTTCGCGGCGGCGTCCCGGACCCGGTCCTGTGCTTCGTCGTTGCGAAGATGCGCCGGATGGTCCCCTCAAACGACCGGACGTCGCACGTCTTTCTCCGAAAAAACGTTGTGACAGATGGCCGCCTCCCCGACCAGTCACTGATGTCCCAGTGCGAGGTCCAGTAACTCTATTGTACGGCCCCGCTGATCACTCTGAAAAACAGGGACCCGTAGCGGAGAGCCGCTGACATTCGGAGCGGTTCGGTAGTTCGACCCGGTTCTGCCGAGGCCTCGCGACTGATATAGCTCCGGAGCCACCATCTTTTCACGACCAAGGGCCCTAACTACAATTTGCACAGGTTTAGCTTTGTTACCTCCAAGAAGTATAAATAGTGGGAGAAACTACGATCGGCGTCGAAAAGAACGCAACTGATTCTATCGATAGAGCTGCTGAACCACCTTGGTATATTAAATTTTTGCACAGGAGATGTAGGTACGACCACATGTGTGGCATATTCCCGCGACAAACAACACCGCCGCGAAAGTTTCAAACATGGATGACGCACAACAGGTTATAGGTTTCTATCAATTTCAGAGAAAGAGATCACCAGCAGGCATTCCGCAGTTGATTCATCCCGCGGATGCTTGTTTCTTTTTTTGTTGCATCGAGACGACTCTTTGCTTGTATGTTCTCGTGCAAATGTTCGATCGAGACGAGTAGACGCACGCTTGTTCTTCTCATATGAAAAAACTCGATTTCATCTACAGCTCGTCGTCGATCTATTTTTTTCTCTCGTTTTCTCTCGCATCCATTGCTCCCGCACCGAGCAGAAGTTTGGCTGCGTTCTTTGCAGCTCCGTCCCCGCCCTGGACTCGCAGAAAGAGCAATTGCAATTCGATGTAGAGTTAGTACGCTTTAACTGCATCTATGAATGTGTATCCGAATCCGGGGGCGCCTGGCTGCGCCACGACAATAACAATTGATATGTACAGATCTAGATGAACTCGTTGCTGATACTTTGCTTTCGTGTGGTACGTATGATATCATTCATTCTAGTGCTGTCGCGTTAATATCGATACCGTAACGCAGCTAATTTGTTATATCATTGCGGATTGTCCACTTTGGTTTGTCTCCTTCTTCTGTCTGATTCTCTATCGCTGACAATATGGGGCTCCTCACCCTCCTTCGCAAGATCAAGACCAAGGAGAAGGAGCTGCGTCTACTGATTCTCGGATTGGACAACGCCGGCAAGACCACCATCGTGAAGAAGTTCAACGGCGATCCGATTGATGAGATTTCCCCCACGCTGGGGTTTAACATTTTCACCCTCGAGTTTCTCGGCTTCAAGCTAAACATCTGGGACGTCGGCGGGCAGAAGACTATCAGAAGCTACTGGCGGAACTACTTCGAGCAGACTGACGGGCTCGTCTGGGTGGTGGACTCAACAGACCGAAAAAGACTTCAGGACTGCAAGGACGAGTTGGCCACGCTGCTGAAGGAAGATCGGCTGGCGGGCGCGACGTTGCTGGTTTTCGCGAACAAACAAGACCTTCCGGGGGCGCTGTCGAACGTAGCGATAAAGGATTTCTTGGAGCTGGACAAGATCCAAACGCGGCACTGGAGCATCGTTGGTTGCAGCGCAGTGACGGGAAAAGGGCTGCTGCCAGGAATGGAATTCTTGGTGAAGGACATATCGAAAAGAGTGCTTTGCTGGGGAGATTGAGATTGAGATTGAGAAAGATGTGGGCACATGGTGGTAGTGTGCAATGAATATTGAGGAGCAATGAAAAAGACGCTCATGTCCAAAAGTGCTCGTTTCTCGTTGTGAGATTGAAATTCTCGTCACGCGCGTGTTCAAACTCCCGCTGAGGATCCATATGAAGAAATTGTTATCCGTATCGGTCTGCTGTGGACCTTGACACGTTCGCGTGCCGTCAATCACGTATACTGCCTTTATGCCACCTACTTACCTCAAAGAGATGAAACGTGGAAACTGCACCATCACGAAAAACAAAACTCATTTCCGATGCCTTCGTGAACGTGAAGAGCACGTAGCATTTCGATTCATCTACCCAGATCAGCCCGATTGGTTGTGATTCGTGGTATATAATTGATGTTAGTAGTTGATGGCGTTTGTAGTTGTAGTATGTACTCGTCATAAATCATAACTCATAAAAATCCCTATGAAGCTGCTGTCTCGAAATTAATATGTCAGTGTGATAGGACCCACACTTCCAATGTAGACTATGTCGTGTCCGCTAAAGGCTCTTACTACCTGTAGTTGAAGATCTTCGTACAATATTGCATCTTCTAGGACTACTAGGCATAGGCTAGTGCAGTGTATTAACTAGTATGCAGCATTCATCTCACGGCCGTGGCGTGTCTGCGCTGCTGCGTTCGTTCGGGCGAAAGGGACGGAATCTATGCAGAATACAACGTCGAAACCGCGACGCGGCTGCGTCCGGAGTGCAGCTTTTGGCGCGTGCTACCGCTGAGACTAGTATCGCAGCCCCGCCAGGTGCTCCAGTCCCCGCAGCTGCAAGGCCAATAGCGCCAGCACTGCAGCTTCAGCGACATTTTTTTTCATCGTCAACCTCCATTTCATCCTCGTCCACGGCATCCTCGCCACCATCTGCACGCGACATATCTACCGCAACCGCCAGCGCGGTGACCACTGGTGCTTCGCCACATCAAAAAGATTTCCGGTCGCGGCTTGACCTTGATACTGGGTACTATGATACTACAATCGACGAGGACGGAGGCGGTGGAGCCTCAACGATTTCTACCGGCGGCGCGTCGACTTCGCAGGACGAGCGCCTGCAGTCCCAGCTGCGGGACGCGTTGCACTCGCACGAACACCGGTATCGGGAGTCGCGGGCGCGGAACGGCATGCGCGTTGCCAGCCTGAACGCGATTTCGGACACGAGTTTGACGGTCGGGGTGTGGATCGACGCCGGCTCGCGGTACGAGACGCGCGAGTCGAACGGCAGCGCGCACTATGCAACGGAAACTTGTCCACGTCCGCAAAGTCACCACATTTTTCGGGTTCTTTGGGTCCGGTTTTGGGTCCATGTTTGAGTCTGGCGACGAGCCTGACTC